>JBAMYA010042294.1:0-14592 GCA_037176975.1 Arrhamphus sclerolepis
GGAGTGATGAGACCAAGATAAATGTTTTTGGAACTGATGGCTTCAAAACTGTGTGGCGTTGCAAAGGTGAGGAATATGAAGGAAAATGAATGGTGCCTGCAGTGAAATGTGGTGGCAGCAGTGTCCTTATGTGGGGCTACATGAGTGCTGCTGGTGTCAGGGAGCTGCATTTTATTGATGGCATCATGAATTCACAGATTTTTTGATCTATACTGAAAGAGAAGATGCTACCATCAATCTGTGCCCTTGGTCATGGTGCACTTCTCCAACATGGCAATTATCTCAAACACACATCTAACATCCCCTGTTGGATTTCTGAAGAAGAAGAAGAACAGGGTGAAAATGATTCAGGGGCCAAGTATGTCTCCTGATCTGAACCCAGTCAAACACCTGTGGGGAATTCTGAAGAGACAAGTTGAGCATCACTCACCATCCAGCATTCATTCACTAAAATAGGTCATTGTTGAAGAATGGAAAAAGATCGATGTTGCATAATGTCACCAACTTGTTCATTTCATGTCTGCAAGACTTGGTGTTGTCATTAAAAATCATGGAGGTGATACAAAGTACCAGATGTAGTATTTCTTGTTGTATCGTGTATTCATTTCTGCACCTCCCTAATTTACGTTATGAGTTAAACAGATGTTGCATTAAACTTTGTCTTGTCAACATTTTGGAAATTGTTTCCATTGAGGTATTGTTTAAAATGTTACTTTTCAAAAGGGGTGCAGTCATTTATGATGAGCACTGTACAGTATCTTTAAAAAAAAAAAAAGAACTGTAGTGCAAGCTGAATGCTATTAATATTATAAATGTGCATATATATATATATACAATAGGATGAGGTGGTCTCAAATGAATAATCTGTGTTAATGTAACACAGAACATCTGAAGATATTATGTTTATGTAGCTTAAGGGTCTGGAGTGAGAGTCAGTGTCAAAGTGGGCTCCGGGCCTTGTTAATAAAGCTGTTAGCAGATGAGAAGAAACTGTTCTTGTAGCGTGAGGTTTTGGTCCCAACTGATCGCAGGCTTGTGCTCGTGTTAGGGAAGGGTGTTAGTCGCAGAGTACAGTCATTTAGCCTCTTTCACCGCCCTCCTAAACTTTTACTGCGCCTCTTTTAATCTGTCTTTATCTCCACTCGTGAAGGCCTGATTTAAAAAAAAAAAAAAAATTTTATTTAAACTGATCTGTTACATTTTGGATGGCACAGTTATATAGTCAGGCAACATGCAGACATTGTTTAACATTTTATTATATCTGATTAAGGCAAAACAGAATGATAAAAGATTTTATGCCGGCCAGCACATCCTGCAATAAAAAGAGTTGCCTGCTTGCAGTGTTTGTTTGGCAGTGTCAGCTTTTAAGGGGAACAAATATGTTTCACCCACAGCGCCAAAGCATTTAGCTCAAAATGACAGTGAGGATAACAGTGAGTTGATTTCTTGAAAAACAAAACTACTAGATCTAAACTTTTAACTAACATTATAGTGTGTTGCAGTCGCATGTGTAATTGGTTTGAGTTTCTGTGTTGGAAGCAAGATCGATTAACAAAAATCTGAAGTTTTTATGGTCTGTATCCTATCAAGCAGGTTGCTGCTGCAATATGTGTGTTGTGTAAACACCTCAGCAGTACAGATTGCTTTCTTTTGTTTTTCTATAGTCGAAGAGAAAAACGTCAACAATATGCTTCATAGTCACTGTGCTATCATGATGTTCTTACTGATTGGGACACATTTAAGCTTATAAGCACCCCTCACCACACCCAGGGGAGAAAAGCTTATTAGTAATATGTCTTCTTCTTTTCACAACAGTGGTAAAGTTATACTTTAACTTTGGCAGCAATAATTAATGTGATTTCTTGTTAATCAGATCCAGATGGTGATGATGACACAAGGAGAAACAACAAGTGTTGGTTGATTTGGGAGGTGAGTGTACATACATTTTGCTTTTTACTGCACACTCATTGGATTATCTTGTTTATTTGGGCCTTTCACTTAATTATGATTCCTTCTGACTCTCCAGGGAACGGCTAAAGAGCGTAGCTTTGGAGAGATGAAGTTCAAGCAGTGCCCCACAGAGAACATGGCTAGAGAACACTTCAAGAAGCATGGGACAGAACATTACTGGGACCTGGCACTTAGCCAAAGTGTGTTGGATGGTACAGATGACTGAAACCTTCCTGTGGAGCACTTTGTTTCAGTCTTCTAACTTCTACCATCAAACCTGCAGATCCACTACTTCACATCTAGCTGGCCCTCTCTGTTCATTGCTGAGGGGGAAAACAACACAGGCCTAATTGAGAAACTTTAATTCAAAAAAGGAGGAACAATAAACCTGTGTGGATGCTTTTTTTGAGAATGTATGACAAAGGGGGCTGTATGTATATGGCAACATTTACATGTGGGTCTGAATCAGGTTTGATTTCTGTCGTATTTTATTGACAGATTGCTGTGTGTGATGTAATTCACTGGCCCCAGGTTTCATGTGATGATTAGAAATTCTTTCAGATTATGTTATGACTGATGTTTTTATGAGTTAAAAAAAATCTCCAGTCTTAGTATTACTTGTTTTAGTTAAATGTCAATGAAAACACACCCCAACAGCAACAAACTACACAAATATTGTACAAACATGTTCAGAGGAAACTCACTTAATTCAGTTTACAGAAGGATTTCACTGAATTTCAAATTCCCAAACGCATTTTTATTTAGGAGATGTAAGCTGCTGCTTCTTTTTTTTTTTTTTTTTTAACTCAGATGTAGCCATGTTTCAACAGTGCAGACAACCCTCTAAAATAAACACAATTAACCAACTGTTTTTGTCCTCTCTAAGGCTTCTGCTGGATCGTTTTGATCTAATGTCCGATGTGTTAGTTGTTGAGTTTTGTTGGTTTTTTTTTTTTGGGTGTCCCTCTTCAAATGAAACAGGGCACTTTTATCATTTGTAAATAAAAGCATGTCCAAAACTAAGGTAAAACCCAGGGGCGTGGCTTCCCTAGACCGTGTTTATGACGCTGGCTCCTACATCTCCATCACCAGCAGGCAGAACTGGAAAGATGGCGGCCGGTTCAGGGGCTGCAAGTGGCCAGGGAGCCCGCGGCTCCACTGCTGCTCTGGAAGCGTCGATGGACCGGCGGTTTCAAGGAGTATCCAACACAATGGAGTCAATACAAGGACTTTCAGCTTGGTGCATAGAAAATAAGAAACACCACGGCCTTATCGTTCGCCACTGGATGAAGTGGCTGAAAAAATGTGAGTAGCTCGTCTTTGAAGCTAAGCCGCTAGCTAGCCTACTGCTAATTCAAGTGCTTCACCGGGTTCACCCTGCAAAAACCCTTCAACACTAGTTCGTCGCGACCGTTTAGTGTGAAGTCCGAGGTTTTTTGGTGCACGACGACGGCACAGTTTACAATTAAAGTAAATTTAAAACGCGTAATAGGGTGCACCTTGGAAATCAAGCTACTGTAAGAAGTCTTTACTTGAAATTGGCCGCTTATGCTAGCTGAGCTATCTTCAATGTTTACAGTTGGGCCTCCTGGACCGGATTGTATGCGTCGGCCCATGTTTACGCATCTAATATAACTTTACAAAATTATTCAAACAACGTTGACCCAGGTTTAGGTGCCTGTTAGCTAATCATCTCCCCCTCCCGCAAAAGAAGAAGGAAAGTTTGAATGATAGCTCTTTTGCTACGTTCACAACTAAAGGGCACTATTTTGATAAACGGGCGCGACTGACAGGGACTAAAGGGACAGTCCACTTTTAATAATAAACTTTACGGCTTATATTGATGAAGCAGGTTGACATACTCCGCACAGCTAATTTTTGATGTCCTAGTTATACCAAAACAGATCGTTGAAGTCTGATTACTTTTGGACCTTAGGTCGTATTTTGAGGATTAAACCTTGATTTTCTTATTAGCAAGGTGAGTTCTCTATACCAGTTTACAGTTGAGATGCACAAATACAAGATTGTTGATTATTCCACTCCTCAGTTTAGTGGTAACGGAATACAAGGTAAATGTAAGCTGTCAAGCCACTTTGACATCAGTAATTCTGATCAACATTCAGAATAGGATTTTATGAATACTGATACTGGTAGCATGTACTGCTGCTTGGGTTTAAGCTTCCCAAGTCAGCATCCACCATTAAAGATGTACCACAGTGATCTTGACTATTTTGAACAAAAGAGCCACACTGGTGAAATGAGGATATCAGTTATACTACTGGATCCCACCCACCCTGTTAAAAATATTTTTCCACATTACAACCTATGTAATGTTAAATTAGGTGATGCTTTATCATTCCCATTGTTCCAGTCCATGTCGATAATGGGAATAATAAAAGATAAAATCAAAATAAACATCAGCGAACAGTTGGGGAATGCATCAGGAGTATTTATGATGCACATTATTGATTTGATTATTTTTATTAATTGGCTGATATACTGTGAAGAGCTTCTATTTTTTTTCCTCTATATAAGATATAGCAGTTTAAAATAATAAGTGAAATTCACATATGGTTTATCTTCAATATGGGGGGATCACAAGGGTTGTCTCTAATTGGCATTTTACATTGCTCATACGTTCTTTTTTTGTGTGTGTGTTTTTTTTTTTAAATGCATAAACTAGATAAAATACAAATAAACCAAATGTCAAAGACAATAAACAAAAAAAAATTGTCAAATAGACATCCTCTCTGCAAGTAGAGAGAAGATGCTGCAGCAGACTTTTTGAGGTTGCTCAGCTTTATCAGGTTAAAGTAAGCAGTTGTGCTTTATAGAGAACTTTTGTATAAGTTCACTTTACTCTACTCAACTCAGACTTTATTTATAGAGCACATTTTAAAACAACCGAGGTTACCCAAGGTGCTGCACAGATGTCAAAAAAACAAACATAAAAACCCCCAGCAAGAATGATAAGTGACCCATAAAATGGCATAAATTACAAAAAAAAATGAGACAAATACTAAAATTCAAAATACAATGGAATAAAATAAAAGTAAAATAATTAAAAATCAGAAAATGTATTGAAATAAAATTTTACCAAATCCACTTACACCTAATTAAAAGCCAGGGAGAAAAGAAAAGTTTTTAAAGCTAATTTAAAAACATCCAATGATCCTGGAGACCATTTGAGAGCCTAGGGGTCGCAACAAAGGCTCTGTCACCTTTGGTTTTAAGTTGAGTCAAACATTGGTGCTCTGTATCTGTACAGCGATAGTAGATGTGAGTTGTGAAATATGTGTCAGCATTTTATTTGTCGAAACATTTATTTAACTTTAAAAAGTGTAGCTGTCAACTCAAAACTTTACTGTTGCTTTTGTGGTGATGTTATTGCGTGAGACAAGACAGGAGAGGCTGCAGCCCAACACGATGCAAAAATGTGATAAACAGCTCTTTGTTGGTCACAGCATTGTAGGATCTTTTCACTTCCAAAAATATAACTGAGAATGTTAGAGCTACTAATACAAATACCTTTTGGTGCCATTGCTGTTGCATCGCTGTTCAGTACAAATTAAGCAGTGTATGCTTATTTTTATTTTCACTATTAATGGTAATATTTCCTATCTAATAAGTTACACATATGGGGTTTTGCATGATTCATCCTCACTGTCCTGTCTCCTCATTTCTTCCTAACCCAACTGGCTATCGGCAGGAGGGTCCCCCCATGAGCTGGGTTCTGCTCAAGGTTTCTTCTCGAGGGAGTTTTTACTTTCCACTGTTAGGTGTTTCGATGGGTTCAGGGGTTATGCTCTGGATTTCTCAAGTGCTAAAGACTTGTTGTAATAAGGTGATATATAAATAAATTGAACTGATAGGAATTTAAGCCTTAATCCTTCCCCATGAAGGTAAGACATTCTTCTCCCTCTTTAAAAGGTAAACACAATTGCCTTCCCCTGGAATGACCAAGGGGTAGTGTGTTTGTGTGACAGGGGTGGTTAATATGGGCAAAAAAATTTATCTCAATATTTTTGGGGATTTTGACGATAATGATAATTACTGGATATTTTTAAAAATGTGATTGTAATTCTCTGAGCTATAATAGACAATTTGGCACCAAGTGTGCCAAATGGTTTACTTTCCAATTGCAATGAAAAGTATATTGAAAATATAACTTTTGGCCATTATAGGAGGTAATCACCATCTGCAGGAGATTTTGGCTATATTTACCTTGTGCCTCATCTAAGAAAATAACCAAATATGTAAGTTATAACTGTCAATATGAAATAAGAAAACAAAATGGCAATTAGTGAAAACGATTTATTTTTGACAAACAACTATTGCATTTTCAGAAGATGTAAACAAGAAAAGACTCAAACAGTAAAAACGCAAATGCAAAAATGCCTTAGTATTGACACCAGATGGGCCGGGAACCTTGCTCTCATCTTCTTGTTGGCTATGGAAATGTGAACAAAAATATTATTTGGGGCTAAATACGTAATGAAATCGTTGTACTAGACAAAAAGAGTAATGAAAAAGAAATAATTAAGATATACTGTATAAGCATAAAATGTTTGTATAAATGTATTTGGAAATAAACACATAATGGAATATAAACATCATCAGAGCAAAAATGTCAATCTGTCCTCCTGCAGTGTGTTTTTACATGCATATACTGGAAAATTAGCTCCCGGGTTATTTTTGATCAACAGAGGAAAAAGTATTTACAAATAATCCACAATTCAAGAAACAAAACAGAAAACCTTACTCATAAACCAGGTCCATGTTTCAACTGAACTCCTCTTCTGAGTCCTCACCGCCATTGCTGCTGCCCAAGTCAGAGGTTGCTGCAGCTCAGCTAAAAACTCTACCATGTCATTATTATTGTTAGCATGGTGAATTCTTATTGCAAAAGTTTAATTGTCCTAGAAACCCATAACACACGCTAATGTAATATGTCTCACGGTAACTCGATGACAATATCAAACTCACTAAGATAACGACAACTGTTGCGCTACCTCTGTGCACACCTGCAATGTATCATTCAGTAGAGTCTCCCCTTTCATATGACAACAAACATGGCCACCTCGCAGATGGATTTAAAATCACTTAATCCTTTTTTTTGTTTCCCTTCCCCTCTTGTCTTACATTTTAAGTGCAGTGCATGTTTCGTTACAAATCTAAACATCAACCTTTGCACTAAAATACTCTGTCATGATTTGTGGACATTATGATCTAAACTTTGAGCACATTTTTTTTAAAATAAACACTGTTGTCCTGGTTAACATTTTTTGCTCTAGTGGCCTTTTTTAGCAGTAGCTGGACAGGAAGGAAAGGGTGAAAAGAGAGGGGGAAGACATGCAGCAAAGTGTCACGGGCTGGGAGCCGAACTTGTGACCGCTGCAGGAGGACTTGTATCTTCAGTACATGCCGTTTAATGTTTGATCCCATGGGCAGGCCCATTGGGCTTAAAGGTATAAAAACATGTGAAGAGTTTGCGTGTGTGTTTCATTGTTTTTTGGTGAAGTTATTTAAATACTCAATGTAAATTTGCACGTTGTTAAAACAACAATGACGATATTATAGCAGATGATGTATATTGCCCATTTCTATTGTGTGGTATGTGCTTGTCTATGAGTCAGCAAATTATTCTATAAGCATTGATTATAGCCATCTATAGGCAAGTCAACGTCTAATTAGGTTCTTCAGAATTGAAACCATCACCTTAGGTCACTCAATGTTGATCTCATCCCTCCACTTTTGCTTTTCCTCTTCTTTTCTCTCTTACTTCTTGTTGTCATTGTCTTTTACTTATTAACAGTTGGCAAACAGTGAAAGTGATGCATTGTTGCCTCAAAATGATTTGGGGTGATAGTTTGCTAAGTCACGTGGAACCTTACAGCTCCAGTGTAAATGGAGACATGACAGCTGAAAGGACCAAGGAGGTTGTCTATTTGTTTTTAGCCTGGACCTCCACTAATGGAAATCAGCCAAATGGGTGCATTTGAGGTGTTATGTCTGTAGCCTGGCAACAACTGAGCTGAGGTTGGTGTAGATTCTCAGTCATCCAGGTCATGGTAATCCTAAGGGCTTGAGTAAAAGCAACTGGACTTCTTGGATCTCGAAGACATTTCACCTCTCATCCAAAAGGCTTCTTTAGTCTAAACTGCATGGCTTCCTTTATTCCTCTCTCAAACCACCTGTCTTCTCTGTCCTGAATGTGTACATTACTGTCCTAAAACTTGTATCCCTTATCCTTATGATGGAGGTGAACTGCTGAGTCTTGGTCTGAAGTGCCAGCTCTTCTTTGCTGTGCCATGCGCTTGTGGAGTTGTTGTTGGGTCTCTCCTATATAGAGGTCCTCACACTCTGTTGCACTGTCCTGCATATACAACACCACTCAGTTTGTGTTTTGGTGTCTTGTCCTTGGAGTGGGCTAGTCTCTGTCTGAGGGTGTTTTTTTTTTTTTTGGTTTGAAGTACTTAAGTTTTAAACTGAAGCTGCAGATTTTGCAGTTTTGAGTTGGAACGTAATACAGGTGAATTCTCTCAGGCTACAGCTATACTAGTCCATAGTTGTTTCCAAATGCTGCTTCAAAACTAAATCCTCTTCCAAACCAGTCATTCAGCTTCTTGTTGGAAAATCTCCCTTCCTCTTTATATCACCATAAAGACATATTGGATAACCATACACAGGTTTCTCTCCAGGTTTTGAAGCCACGGCTAGCATTAGCGGCACAAAATGTGCAAAAGTTCAAAAATGTAATCTACCATGTATCAGCGCAAAGCTGCGCTTCTCAGCTTTCAGAAACCATTGGAATTACGGCCATAGCATAAACAGTCGGGAGTTACGGTAATTAGAAAAATGCATGTAATTTACTGTTGCCGGTGATTGCTCCGCTTCTGAAGGGTTAACTTGTTATTTACTTAAATCGATGGCTGGAGTAAAGGTTGGCAAAATCACGTCCACAATGTTTCTGCCGGTGCTACCTGCTGAGTCAGCTAGTCCATAACTCGGTTTAGCAACTGGAAAGCCAGGACTGGTTGAGCTATGGTGGTGAGTGGGGGGAGAGAGATGGGAAGAGAGTTAACAAAACTCACACAGAAGTAGATTGGTGCTTAAAATGGATAGAATTTTTATTTATTTATTTATTTATTTTTAATGTGCCACCATCAGAATATGTCAGAAATTGAAGGTGGTGCCACCGTCCTTGTGGTGGAGAGAATCTTGATACATGTTTACTGGGCATGTGTGGCAAATGAAGACAGGTTGCAAACGCACAACTGCAAAAAAAGATTTATAGTAGATTGCTTTTGTAGTGGCTTATGTGCATGTAGACATTTATTAATTTATTTTTTTAAATTCACTTCTTTTGATACTAAGAACAACAAATTTAGAAGTCCTTTGCTCCTTTGTCTTCATGTTGTTGTTATTTACACTGTCATAAGGATCGTCTGTGAGTTATGTTCAAACAATGGTATAAGCCTGGCAAAACAAGGAAGGAGAAAAGACAAGGGAAAGTCAGTTATGATCCAAAAGAGGAATTCATCAAATTAAAATGGTGCAGCTTTGTTGTTTTTCCAAATGTATACTTTTTTGGCAGTCCACATTGGAAACTGAAACGAGGTGTGCTGTGGCTTTTCCAGCGTTTGAGGGTCAAATTCATGAGAGTCCTGTGTATGCCATGGGTAGTTGTAACAAAAGTTTTGTTTAAAAATGAGAAGATATTGCAGACTTGGTAGACAGAATGGCCAAAGCCCAAAACCCCAACGGCTCAATAACTGGGAGAACCCTGGTACTGGACTATGTGTATAGCCTTCTATGACATATGTTTTGTACAATGGAATGCCCCACAAAACAGCCATGCAGATAGCATGGCTGTTTCATATTTGCTGTTCTCTTATAACCATTAACTTAAATTACTGAATGAGACAGACTGGTAACTGACGTGTGAGATCGTTTTGTAACTTAACTTTTTATTCACTGTTTATGAGCGTGATCTGAATGTGACAGGATTGGATAGTCACACGTTTAAGTTTTAAAATTTTCCCAGTCCTTGCTCATCTCATTCTAACCAGTCCTCATCTTCATCTTGCATCACTGCCCACACAACAATGAATGATGGATTGTGCTGATGGTACAGGATGAGCTGATGTGCACTGCCTGAGCGTCTGTTTTTTTTTTTTTTTTTGTTGGGAACAGAACTTGGTGTCAGTAGCCGTATTATTGCTTGCTCTTAAAATGTTTTGTTTTACAGTTCAAATAAAAAAAAAAGTCAATTTTTTGACGTGAATGGATTCTTGAGTCTTTTTCAAAGCATGCAAGAGATTACTTTTTGTAACATGCAAGAAAATGTCACTTTATAAAGGCTGTTTAATGTTTTCCTTGGTGAAAAGTATGCATTGACACTTAAAAAGTTGTCAATTACTTGTACTGTAGGCAATTTCTTTCTCCCCCTTTACCTTATCAGGATACATCAGTTTCACATGCATCCCTTACTTATATGTAGAAAATCTTGAGACAATACAAGACTTTATTAGAATAAAGTAAAACCATGTCAGAGGTTAAACCCTCTGATTTTGTTTTAAGACTCTGACGTTTATTGAATTTGAGTTTGTGTATTCATGTGACATCTGTGTAGGCTAAAAGAACATTCATTTTTTATGATCTTTCAATAATAATAATATGACATGTAAACAAAAATGTGGGGGGGGTACTTGTTTTGTAGTCCTTAATGGTCAAATGCTAATTTTCAAATGTGTAATTTCTTAGGAAATATTTAAAATATTGATGAAGTAGTGTTCATTTGCAATTGGAGACTACATATTGTGCTAGTAACTAAAACAGTTGTCAAATTGTGAATTTCATAACAATTAATGTTTAAAGGTGGAGACTGGTGTCCTTTGTTCTTTGAATGTAAAATTAATTCATATGGTCATTCTGGCACGAGAATCTCTTACTACATGAACTTTATTCTTCTTCATAGAAGGTTGTATGATGCATGTGTGCAATCATGCTTTGTTGACATTGGGTTGAGGTGTGCAGAGATGTTTGATGGGGATATTTGTGCTTTGAGTGTAACTGCTGTGAAACATTTGCTGTCTTTTATCATGTTTTACTGTTTTGTTCTTTGACTTATGTGAACATCAGGGGACTGTGAATTGGTGCATTTAAAAGAGTGATGTTTAGTATGCATTTTTATGGTAGTTCAAGTCATAATTTGCTCATATAAACGCCCAGACGTATATTATTGTTGTTGTTGTTGTTGTTGTTTGATAGATTTTATATGTTAATAACTTCTGTTGGTAGTTGAGCTTCAGTGACAGCAGTTACATGTTACACATCACATATTTAATGGTAAATTGGAGTTGTGATCTTCCTAAATTTCCTAGGTTTGTTTCATTTCTATGGGACCTGAGCACTTGATTGTTAGATTAAGGCAGAACTTTAAGTATAAAGTATAGTTACAAAGAGCTGCTTGCTGACTAATTCAGGCTTCTTTGCTAAAATCAAAATGATGAATAGGGCTGGACAATATGAAACAAAATCAATAACTATTTTTAAGTCAGTTGTAATGCTCAACATGAGTATTTATTTCCTGTTTTCAACCATCAACTTATGATGGTTCGAGTGTGGACTTCACTTATCCATGGATAACTGATTCCTTTCTCCTTTTTTTTTTTTTTCTTTTTTGTGCAACATAAAGTTATTTGCTTGATGTTTCTGGCCCAAAATAATTAGGAATTATTGTGGCAGCTGTACTAACAAATGTTTTATTTCACCCGAAATTTAAGTATACTATAGGTTCTCCCCAGCTTTTAATACCATATTTACTTTCTTTTTTTCTTTCTATTTTTAATTTGAATTTTAAATAACTGTGCAAAACAGTTAACAGTTTCAGAAGTTATATGAAAAACTATAAATACTTAAAAACAAGCATTGTGCTCACAATAATGTGCAGAAGCTCAATAACACTGTAATGTTGCTTCTCAGCTTTCAGAATCTGTTGGAATTGCATTGAGAGTGTAAACAGTCAAAGAGTTACGGTGATTTGAAAAATGCATGTCATTTCCTGTCACCAGCAACAGTTCCAGTTTAGAAGGGTTAACTTATTATTCAATTAGATCCACGGCTGGAGTAAAGCTCGGCAAAACCACATCAGTCCTTGGTGTTTCCACCGGTGCTACCCGCTGAGTCACCTAGTCCATCTTGGACTCATCTCTGTTGGCTTTCCGGTTAAGTCTGTCTCTCACTTGGTTCAGATAAATCACTGCAGTAATAATAATAATAACTCGCATTTATACAGCGCCTTTCATGGAACCCAAGGTCGCTTTACAATATTGAGAGAAATGAAAACTAGTCTGGGAAAGCCAGGGAGAAGAGGTATGTTTTGAAACGAGTGAGAGTGGGGAAATTGCGTTTCACAACTGTCCGCTCTCACTCCTGCCAATTTTGTTAGCGTTAGCAGCTAGAGGACTCATATAAAACATGTTAGTGGTGACGTCAGACTCGTAATTCAGTAAGAAGATTGGTTTCGTTAACCCTAATAAATGAAGAACTGGCCAGCTCTACCCACACCTCTATAGCGGTGAGTGGGTTGAGACACAGGAAGAGAGGGTAATCAGTTCACAAAAGTTGCACGGAAGTAGATCAGTGCTTCAAATGGGTAGAAAAATAAAACAAAATGTGTCAAAGGAGGTTCTGAAATCGATGGTGGTGAGGGAGAACCCTGTACTATGAGGATTTCAACATTTATATGTTAAGTTTGATAAATGTAACGTGCCTCAAACGTCAATAGATAATTTTTAGCAATTGTGAGTGCATTGTTGAACAAAATATACAAAAAAGAATTATCAAGCAGCCATAATTTTAATGCTACTTAAGATAAGCATTTCTCAGTTGGTTAAATTAGAGCTGTGCATTGTGTGACAAGCACTCACATAAAAAAATGAAATTTATTTACAAAACACTGGAATTTTTTTTTTTTTTCCCAATAAACCTCCTGCCTTACGGCATTTTTTAGCATTTAGGTTTGCTGCTTTTGTGTGCATGTGTGGTATGATCAAGCTATGATGTAAAGATCACAAAGGTCTTTGGGGGAAAGAGCGTAGGACTTGAATTTCAGCTCAAGATTACAGGTATGGGGTGTAATTTTACCTTGTGCCACAGCTTTATTAATATATAATGACAGACATTTCCGCACACAGTTGCAGCAGTATTATTCAATACGATGATGATGATAATTTAAGAATAGTCTGTTGGCATAGAGTGGTTGTAGTGATAATATGAAGACAAAGAAATGTTGGTGGGACTAAATGAAGTAGAAAACAAGTTATCTCCTGTGGGTGCAGAAAAATTAATGAAAGATGTTTGATTTTATGCTCAGGTTGTTGAATGAGAGCTCTTCTTCTAGTTACTCTACATTTGTGTGTCTTTAAATTTTTTTTCTCAATGCAAACTATGAAAGCAGGTTTTTCCAAGGTGCGCTCTATAAGATCCACCCTAGATTATATTACATTACATTTAGCAGATGCTTGTATCCAAAGTGACTTTCAACAGAGGGTTTCTTTGCTACTGAATGCCTTCCTGACGCAACTGGAATTTATACCCAGATTTCCTGCATGGTAGTATAAGCACTACCACTAAGCCACCATGGAGGCTAAGGTAGATAAATCATGGCTACATACAGATTTGAAATGTGAACAATTAACCAAAGAATATTAGTTATAACAGTGATTCTTGGCAGGTAATCTTAGACTATTAGAAAGTCTGATCATTTCCCTTGTTATGTGCAACATTTGTGGGATGAGCAGCACAGCTGAAGATGTGAGCTGTCCATGAAACTTTTTTTCTTTTTTTTCTTTTGAAACTCTTTCATGTAAATCGTGTAATGGTGGAATTATGGCTTATGTTGCAAAATTAATAAATTAACGCCAGAATCTGGAAACTGATCTTTTTAGATCATTTCAAATGAACTGAATGTAGTCTTGCTAACTGATAGCATTTCATGTTAGAAAATGATACCCTAAATAAACAAACTCTAAATATTACTACATTTGATGGTCACTAAAGATTTTTCTCTTTAGCTTGATAAATTTGTCTTTGTTGTGCTGAAACCTTTACTATGTAAGGACAAACCTGATTTAAAAAAAATCACATCACACTGCATGAAGAGGGCTGTATGAGCTTCGGTGTGTAAATCTGTTGTTGAGTATCCATCACCAAGCAGTGCCAGTACTATTTTATAAACAGGAGTCATTGATTGTTGGTGTAATGTTATTAGCTCAAAGTAAATGTATGCATTTGCCTGTATGTTGTGGAGCACCATTTACTTTTAATATTGAATAACTAAATTCAATATACAACTTAATATATCTCTGGGCTGAATAAATATGACAAATTTAATGCTGAATAAAAACATGAAGAAAATACAGAAGTTGTTATAAACAACAAAAAGAGTTGCTTTTTAAAGACATGAAAAATAACTAGTGATTTACTTTGAGTGATTTTACTTTTTTTTTTATTTGCTTTCTATGCTGTATTAGTGTCTCTTAAATGTAACTTTGAAAATATCATTGAACCATACCCACTTTATCTGGTTATCTATTTAATATGGAATGCCATAAATTAATCTTAAATATAGTTACT
>JBAMYA010042295.1:0-14591 GCA_037176975.1 Arrhamphus sclerolepis
CCCCCCCCCCCCCCCCCCCCCCCCCCCCCCCCCCCCCCCCCCCCCCCCCCCCCCCCCCCCCCCCCCCCAACACACAACAACAATGGAGCAGCAGCATAAAGATTCATGACTGACAGGTAACCTGTGGGTCAAGGAGGATAGTAGGTCTGTTTGGCTGAGAGCAGGAGAAGATGCTGAACTTGTTTCTGAATTGAAGATGTTAAAGAATGTGTTCAGTACAATTGCTCTGTCCAGACTTCTATCAATCTGATCCTCCTCCTACTTGAAGGCTGTGATCTTCTTCATCCCTGACCACACATCTCTTATATTGTCCTGCTGGACTTGTTCTCGAGCTTTCTCCAGTACACCTCCTTGTTGTCTCTAATCTTGACTTTCAGTTGTTTTTGTACCGACCTCAATAATTCCCTGTCTCCTTCCCCGAAGGCTCTTTTTTTCTTGTTGAGAAGCTCTTTCAGGTCACTGGTGATTTATTATTAGGAAAGCATGTCACTGTTCTTGTGGGTATGGTGTTGTCCAGATAGAAAAGTCAGTTACACTCTCAGTCATGGCATTGATGTCATCTCCATATGGTTCACAGAACGCATCCCAGTCTGCAGCCTAAAAACACCCCTGCCGAGCCTCATCAACTTCCTGTGACCACCTCCTCTCAGTTATTTTGGTCACAGGTGTCCTCTGAACATTGGCTTTGTAGGTAGAGGAGAGAAAGGCCAGATTATGATCTGCCTTGTCAACAGCAGGTTATCCAGAGCAGCTGTATGCACCTCTGACGTTTACATGAAACAAATCCAACATTTTATTGTCGCTGGTGGAGCAGTTGACAAATTGTTGAAACATTGGAAATGTGGCAGAAATCACCAGGTATCGCCACAAACACACTGGGTTGTTGTGTCTATAGCTTAGCAACAACTTTACCTGATGATGCCACATGCAGCATCGGCACCAGCTCATGCTGGGATGTAAACTGCTCTTACAATAACACTGGTGAGCTTTCTCAGTAGATAGTTTAGACTAAGAGCATTAAAGCTGTTTGAAAATTCTAATTTCAAAATAGTTTTATTGATCCCAGAAGGGAAATCTGACTGAAGACTCTCTGTTGCTAAATCACTGTGTTGTGAGGAGGATGCTCAGGGTTGTCTATAATGTTTTTCGTTTTTTTCTTTATTATATCTCACTTGACTTATTGTTCAATCTTGCACAAATGGCAAACACAGAAAGACCAGCATAGATGTCTGAATGAAGCAATAAAAAACAACAGCGGAAAAGTCATGAAGTCATTAATATTGCACATTTTATGTCTGAAAATGTCTATGGACACAAAAATGGAAACACTGAGTGAGAGGGTGTATTGTAAGCTTATGAAGAGACTAAAAATTAGATCAATGAAACTCACAGGAGGGCGAGCAATGGTTGCTGGAACAGTCGCTATTGAAGCTGTCTCGTGAGCAGTCCTGGTCACTGGGCAACTTTGTGCTGTCACAACATTCTGACGACGACTCTGCATCACTGCTTTGGCCCTCACCACTGGATGTTGAGGTGGGTCGCTCATTATGTAGAGGCATCTTGGGGTACAGCTAAATATAAGACATTGGTAAAAACTTTATGATTAATGTCACAAAAAGTCAATGGATTTCCAAAATTAAAAGAAAAGAAAAGAAAACACACATTTTGACTCACTTGATTTCTTAAACTAGTCTAAACTAATTTTACATGTTTTTTTAGAAAGAATTTGGATTTAAGTTGCAAAGTTTTTGAAAAGGAATTTGAGAGAAACAACTTTGTTTTAGTTTACAAATAAACTGCAATCACAATAGAGTAGTTGTCCATGTTTGCAATGTCTCACTTTGTCTTTGACTATGACAAGCACAAAAAAGGCACCTAAATAGTAACACCGTTTTTAAACTTTAATTTCACCATGAGTGTGTGAGAGCACGTGTCTGCAGGTATGAGGGAATAATGTTCTTGTTGCTATGACAGAGCAACAAAACACTGATCATACTCAATAAAGCAGCTGGCAGTTCAGTCACCATGGAAACAGAGATCAAGGCCTTGTTGTTTCAAAAATAAACATCTTATTAAACTTAGATAGTGCAGGGGATATATGACCAAACATTAAAAACGCGCAAAACAAGTTAGTTCTTGTTTACAAGAAAATAAATGGTTGGGACACCATCAAATCCAGTGCTTGTGTAGGTTTAAACATAAAAACCTCTATTGCTTTAAGGTAAAGGGGATCCCTGAGGCTGTCTATCCAAGGTCAATTACATCTCCAGGGAAACATGGGATAAAAGAGGGCTTCTCAACAGTCAACATGATCCTGTTACACACCGCCATGTATTATGCATCTTTCACACAAATACATTAACCTACTAAAAAACAGAAAGTGCTCCATGATCAAAAATCTATAACTTCAACTGTAGCACCTATAAGGAAGTAGTCCACTGATTTCCTAATATTATCAATTAAGACCTACAGTGCTGGCATGATGACCCTTTGGCATTACTGTCCTTGGTCTCAGTTATCTGCTGCCAAAAATGAATATGCACTCCGCTCTTGCAGTTTAAAGATAGCTCAAGGGGTGAGCAGGAAGGGTGTGGGGAGTGTAAGACTAATAAATGGCCTGACTGCGTCTGCAACTACATCATCTGTTACACTTGACAGCCCTATCAGAGCAACACAGCAGGCTAATTGTCAGAGATAATCTGGAGGGATTTAAATTATAGGATTTGATATATACCTACATGTACTTCCCCATTGTAAGAAAGCATCTGCAAGTAGCATGAGTATTAACCTAGAGTAAAATGCATTATGCTGTTAGAGAAAAAAAACAATAATGGAAACCAGGAGGATTAAATTGTAAATTTCACGTGTAGAAACAAAGTCAGAAAAGGAAATGCAGCTTGCATATCCAAAATACCTATTTTTACACTACATGCAGTTACAGCAACTTCTGTAGAGACAAAGACGAGACTGGTGGATCCAGATTTGACTGCAGTATAATGTAAACAAAGCATCAGATGTGAAGGGCTGAGCTCTCTGAACGGAGCTCTCTCAGTGGCTGCTGTTGCCCGTCACTCACTTCTCCAAGGAAAACCTTTGGTTACATAGATTAAAAAAAAAAAACATACCCACACACGCGTAAGAAGTGGGTACACGTGATCGGGGCTACTGACCAAAACAAGAACTCCACGTACACTTGGGAGTGCAAAATATAACACTATCAGGTCAGAACATAAAAAAGACCAAATACATACTGCTCACCGTCAAACTTCACACTGACGTTTGCATTAACATGTTGTTTTTAAATGAACAAATCTTACTGCTAGACAATCCAAATATACATCGAATTGTAGATACGACGGTGTATTTTCACGAATATTCTCGAAGCAGCTTGACTTCGACATGTTCGCCATCAGTCAGAATGTTTTTTAAACTGCACTGCTGTTTCCGTTGCGCGACAAAATGACACTTAAGTTAGCGTTAAAGTTACCCTGTTATGTAAATCACTCGCTATCACAAAAAAGTTTTAAAAATACCCCATCAACTTTTACCTCGTTCAAGTCTCCGAAAACGGTGACTGACACCAAAACTAGACTCAACTCGTCCCGTCCTGCTGTACTCGACGTTTCAATGTCCTTCTCTCTACCAGCAGTCTGCTCGGACAAACGGACGAAACCACCTCACACATGGCACTGTTCAATGTTCAACTGCCAAAACAAACGCCAATATATGTTTTATACATCACATCTTTGTCAGTTAAAATATGTGTTTTCTCTTTAAAAAATTTAACCACGCCAATTATCATAATTAGTTCGAGGAAGGTTGTACCATATAATAATCTTTAAATTATCACCGTCGGTGGTAATGGTACGGTCCGTTCTGCCTGACATCCACGTTCATGCTGGGCGTTTGTGTTTACGGATATGACGTAATGACGTTTGCACATATGAAGGTACGCCAAAACTCATGAAGTTTTATGATAAAGCTCACGAATTTCTTCTCTCCCTCACTATTCTCGAACAGGTGCATTATTTTTTATAACGTTTGTTATGATATGCCTGTTACAAAAACAAAAACTTAAATAAAGTTCATATAAATAGAGCTCACGAATAGCTGACAATTTTGAGATTCCATGACAAAAATTCACTTTTTTAAGGAAAAAACAACGTGATAACTTTTTATGGATAAGACCACTATGTATATCTATGGATAAAACAGTTTCTTTTAATTTGCAGTTATACATTTTTTTTTTTAATTTTAATACAAAAGCCTCAAGTTTACGATAAAAGTTGCTAATTTAGCGAAATTTGAGAATTCATGACAAAAATTTACTTTTTTTTTTTACTGTCCAAGAGCTAGCGAGAAATTTGACAAATGAAGTATAAGCGACCTTTAATGGTAACCAAGATGATGATGTGGCCTGGGATGAAACAGTGTTTGACACATCTGCACTACAGGCTTTTGACAAAGTACTTTATGATTTTTTTTGGGGGGGTGGGTAATTTCCATGATACTTCTTCATTACATTATACATAAATAATGTTTTATTTGGCTTCACTAATTGTGAGAATAACTTGGAGAGTATATAATTCTTTTTTCTTTCTTTCTTTTTTTTTGCAATTGTACTTGGCCTGTTTTATAAAACTCCTGGCATAGTGTATATTGTCTTTTCAGTCCTGCATTGTATTATGCTTTTTGAATAATTATAAAATTAAGTCAAAATAAAAAATAAAAATAAAAAAAACACCTAAGAAAATCCCCACTGAGCCCCACTTTAAATGAACCAACTTTGCCACAGAATTAAACATATTTAAGCCTGGTACCAAAATCGGTTTTGGTCTTCATAGTTTTTACATCCATGACAACTGTATGGGCATTAATTTTTGTACCAGATTAAAGATTTAAGATTTCTTTATTGTCATTGTATATACAGGTATATACAACAAAATTTGGGCTCGCTGCCTCCATAGGTGCTCAGTGGCGAACATGAAGCAAAAATAAATAAATTAAATGAAATAAAAAATGTTAAATAAAAAAATTACACACATTTCTGGCTCAGTATAAACATAATGCTATCATTAAATGAATTATAATAATACAGTGAGTTAAAATGGATATGGAGGTGCTACATCACTAAGTTGGACCACATTGGACCGCAGTCATCTGTGGTTTAACCAGATCTATGAGGTGTCTATGGTGTTTTGTAAAAGCACCAGAAGAAAGTGGGTTATTTGCAAGCTCTTTAGTATGTTGAACCTGAACTCAAGGTTTTCTGTTTCAAAAAGCGCGGCAAGTAAACTCAGAGTAAGGGGGTTCAGTTAAACGTGATTCAGAAACCAAGGTAACTCATCCTTGAGGCTCTCTATGCTTTGGTTATTATCGCCTGTTGGAGGCAGCAGTTTGCCGTCTGTCCTCCAGAGAGTGGAGAAGAAGAGAGCTCATCATGGCGGTAGATTTGACTCCTAGGTTTAGAAGGTTGAACAGCCAAACAAGAAGTTTTCGGGAAAATATACAGCATGGTAAGATTTAGGTTGATTTCAATTTCCGTTTTCCATACTATCCTCTCCTGGGTAATTACAATGGCTCTGTAAATGGTTGCTAGGGCGCACTTGCAATTATCTTGGTCAACGACGTCGTGCTGTCGTTCTCTGTAAAAACCGAATGATCACTGACCCAGATCCCTCGACGTATGTGACAATAATAAACCTCTACCTATGTGACAATAATAACCTTCTACCTATGTGACAATAATCTACATATGTGAGAATAACCCTCTACATATTTAACAATAAAACTACCTATGTGACAATAATAACTATTATGTGTGAATAACAGAATAATAATCGTCTACCTATTTAACAATAACGATAAATACCTTTGTGACAATAGATGTCTAAAATATGGTAACTTTTCTAAACATTCTATTGCAGCGATGCGTTTTTTCTCCCTTTTATCTTTTCTCTTTTATTTCTTCATTTTTCTCTTTTTTGGTATATTGTTGCATCAGTTAAGTTAAAACATGTCACTAAAACATGCAGAAAGTCACAATTCTGATCATTTTATCATTTGTTTCTATAAAGATTTTCAAACTCCAAATCATTAAACCTAATTCTTAAAGTTGGAGTTTATCCCAAAATTTCCCCTGCAAAATAAGTGCATGCATTTCAAATATTAGACCTCCCTTACATAGGAAATTGAAATATTATGTGAAAATGTTTTCTTGTTTTTTTTTTTAACTTGGCAAATTTTTTTGCTAGTTGGAAACCACATAGTCTAAATTCACACAAATCCTTCACTTTGACCTATTTTCACCTATAAAAAAAAATAACACTAACATCACAGTCAGTTTCAAATGCATCTTTTTCAACTTTAGACAGAACTGTGATGTGGCACACCTCACTTTGGGGTTCTTTTCAGTCAAGAAAATACAAAAACTCTGATAGTTTTTAGCTGGATAGAAAATAGAATTAACAGCTAAAACCTTTGACACTATGACAATGACTATGTGCAATACTTCTTGTGATGAAAACATGCATGCAGGTATATTATTCTAATTATATCCCAGTAGTAGACCCTTTATAAAATAGATGTAGAAAATATTTCAGTTATATCAGTTAATTAAGATATTTTACTTATTCCCTAAGTCTGAGACAGACATCTCCTTCCAGAGGTGCAGGCTGGAAGTAAAGAGGCCTGATCATGTGACCATGCACATTACATGACATTGATACAATTTAGAGAAGACAAAATACTCTATTTTAAAAACTGCATTAGCTGTTCAAAGCCAAAATAATTTTAGAGTTGAAATAAATGACTAGCGGGATTAAACAGGTTAATAATGGTCCAAGACATGTATCTATAAAACTATTTTCCCCCAAATGTTTTATAGATTCTTGAAATGAGAGCAATTGTCATGAAAGTGATTATTGGGGCAGCAGATAAATGCATCACTCAGACACCATCAGAGGGGTGAAGGTCTTTTTGACCTTTTTGATATTTCTGGTCTTTTTGAGCTGAAGATGGAAATGGAAATTAGCTCCCAAACTTTCTGCCAGCTGATGGCTGAATAATGATCTGGGCACCTCCCTCACTTTATCAAAATCCTAATAGAGACCTTTGATCCTTTTTCAAGGGAATCCAGACGTGCAATCTGTGTACACAGCATTTTATTGCATTAGTGGACCAAGTTTGACTTTTTCTTCTGACCCTATAGATAGATAAAACTTTATTAATACTTGAAGGCAAATTCAAATTGTCAAGTGCTCATCATCATCAAAGGGTTAAAAAAAATTTTATATATGTATATGTGTATCCTATATCCTCCTACAGGTTTCTCAGGGCCTTTTGGTGCCACCCAACTGTGGAACAACATTGTCCAGGCTCTGCAGACTCAAGTGGAAGTGCGTCGCTGCAGAAGACACCTCCGCGTTCATGCCGAATGTTTTACAGGCGCTGACGCTGTGGATGCTGTTCTCAGTTATCTGATGCAGAACGTGGTGTTTTGCACAAGTGAAGTGTCTCGTCTCAAAGCTGCTCGACTCTGCCAGGCTCTTATGGAGGCAAAGGTGTTTGAGCCAGTGGGCACAAAGCTGTTTTGTAGAGACAAGGAGGTGACCTTTGAGGACAGCAGCTACAGCCTTTACCGCTTTCTGGAATACAAAGTATCAAACAGTGCTGCTATGAAGGAGGGCAGTGTTGACATAGAAAACGTGCCACTGGAAGAACTGGGAGCAAAGAGGAAGAAGAGTGCAAGGTTTGTTTAACATAATTCCCTCTTTGATGTTATACTAGGGCTTAAATGACTCTATTAAAGGGGAACTGATATGGCAAAACTTACCATGAATGATGATGTACATATACAAGTTCACAGAAATGTTGGCAACAGAGAATTTATTATTCCATGCTGTTGATTCTCTTACTGTAAAAAGAATATAATAATAATTTGCTTATTAATATTCATTTTCATTTTAATATTCAAGGTTAAATGAACTGAGGACAATCTCAAATCCCTTTGCTGTTGGACCATCAGACAGGAGGGTTGAAAGGCTTTTGAAGACCATCAACTTACAGCCGTGCTTTTCTCAGTCTCATAAGGCGTTCACCACAGCGTCTGGCTTCCTGTCTAAAGCTGGTAATCATCTGAAGTGGGAGAATTTGCTAGTTAATTTTACACACCGGAAAGTCGTTTTTGTTGTTGTACAGAAATTATTTTTGCAAATTGTCTCTGCTTTTTTCCATTCTAGTTGTAGATGAGGTTTGGAAACAGCAGACCCTGTTGCAGCTGCTGCAGATAATAGAGTTGCCCATTTTGGACTGCATTCTGACCTCTCCTGAAAGGGTACAGCCTCAGGCCTGCAAAGCTCCTCTGGCCAACCAAGACCTGGTTATCTCTAACATGTGCCTGCAAAGAGAGCTGCCTGACACCCTCAACTTAGTCCAGTCAGTGTTCTGTATAATTCTGCACACTAACCCTGATTATGAACTACATTATATGAGACAAAGGCTATATATGTATCCATATGTATTTCTTCACCACCACATTGACTGTAAAGAAATATTCTTTTTCTGTTTCATGCCTATTTTCGCTCTTAGATCGGATGCATGGCTGTTGGCAGCAGCAGACTGCTTGGAGCTGTTTCCGGATCAGCTGATTGTGGTTGTAGGGGAAAAGCTCAGCGAGCAAGATGGTGTTGCCTCTTCAGAGGATGGCAGCGCAGAGCAGATGGAAAGCCAGAAGAGACTGCTCTTTGACACGATTGCCAAGTACTACAATGAACAAGAAAAATCTCCACTCATCTCTGGACGTTATCTGGATATACATGCTGCAATTCTGAATTTACTGGGTAAGAAATGAAACATTTTCTGTCCTAAAAATGTTTTTCAAAAATAACAGTACTTTTCGTCACGCTGTGACAATATTACCACTCTTGACTTTATCTGCAGATGAAGGGAAAACACAGGATGCCGTCAAAGCATCTCAGTTGTGTTTGCAACTGATGAACACAAGTGTAAGAGATGAACTGCGAAGACTGTTGGCCTTCATGGCCATAGCAGCTCAACCAGATGCCTACAAGCTGCAGAAGAAGGTAGCATACACATTGCTGCAAATAGATTTCAGCTTTTTTCTAACACTTGTAGAGGAAGAAAATACAACTGCATGATATTTTTTTCCCTTAAGGTCTGTGTATGTCATTATAGTAGAGTTTATTTTTTCAGAATTGTTTTCCAAGTTGGACGGCTGTTTTTGTCATGTAATTGCACCATATTTACACTCTATTGGTTTTCTTTTTCTTGCAGACTGACAACAGGTCCTTGGTCTGCCGCATCTTTCAGAGAGCACTTGTTCAGAACAATGAAATGTCTCGATCACATTGTGAAACTTTGGTACTTTTCCTCATGGAAAATCACACTGAGCTCTTCAAGGTACATTTCCCTTCTCTAAGAATTGTTCTGTCATTTGTATTTCACAGATAGGTTCCAAGTTGTGTGCTTTCTATAAATTTAATAATAAAACGCAACATAAAACAGCCAAATAACTCTTATTAGAGGTTTCTTGTGGTCAGCGCTATACAAAGAGAGATTCCACACTGCAGACGGAAAAAAGAAATTGATTCACTGCTTTTATTTGTTTCTTTTCCTTTTCTGTCTTCCTGTCATGATAACAGACTCCGTCAACCCTTACTGAGGCTGTCAGGAAAACACTGAGGACACTGCAGCAGGGAAAAGACCCAGACTCGATTGCTAGTAAGATAAATGCAGCTTTGGTAAATTAAATCTTCAGCTAACATTCTCCAATACAAAAAAAAAACAAAATCACACAAAATAACTGACTCTGTAAATACACCAATCAGACTTTGTGTTTTGTTTTGTTTTTTTAAAAAAGAAAAGAAAAAAATTTAACGTAGGAGGTTCAATATTTCCAATCTGTTGTTGCTGGTTTATTTTTTTGTTTTTTTTGTTTTACTTCTTAGATAATAGTTATGCACTTAGACAGTTAACTAAATGCACCTTTACTGATTTATCGTGAATCACAACAAGAAGTTGTGACTCAAAGTGTGAGTCTTTTAGTTGCAGTTTCCACCAGGACATCAATTACTTGTTCTCTGGAACACACCAGTTTGAAACTAGAAGTTTACATATACTATAAAAGACACATAGCCTTTATTTTTTCTCACTATTTGACATCAATTCAGACTAAACCTCTTCTGTTTTATGCCAGTTTATAATGCCTAAATTATTTCTATTTCCTAAATTCAAGAATAATGACAGAAATGTTGTTTACATACACTAAGATTACTATTCCTTTTAAGCAATTTGGGAAAGCCTAGATGATGATGTCATGACTTTGGAACCTTCTGATAGGTTAATTGACAACATCTGGATGAATTGGAGGTATAGTTGTGGATGCATTTTAAGGTACATCTCAAACACACTGCCTCCTTTTGTGACACTGAAGGAAAATCAAAAGAAATCAGCCAAGATATCAGCATGAGAACTGTGTACCTCCACCAGTCTGGTTTATATTTGGTACAGTTTCCCATGCCTGAAGGTGTCATATTCTTCTGTTCAAACAATTATATGCAAGTACAAACATAATGGGAATGTCCAGCCGTCATACAGCTCAGGAAGGAGACAGTTCTGTGTCCCAGACATGAACCTGCTTTGGTGCAAATTGTGCATATTAACCCAGGAACAAAAGCAAAACACCTTGTTAAAGATGCTGCTGAAGCTGGTAAGAGAGAGACATTATCAACAGTGAAACCAGTCCTGGACCCACATGGGCTGGAGGACCACTCAGCCAAGGAAAGGATATTACTCCAAAAGCAACAGAACAAAAGCCAGATTACAGTTCGCTCAAGCACACAACAGCAAAGACCTTCATTTTTGGAGACATGTCTTGTGGTCTGAAGAAACTAAAATTAAAATGTTTGGCCATAATGAACACTTTTACAATTGGAGGAAAAGGGGGAATCTTGCAAGCCTGAATCCTGGAACACCATCCCAACTGTGAAGTAGGGGGGTTGCAGAATCATGATGAGGGGGTGTTTTGATGCAGGAGGGACTGGTGCGCTTCACAAAATAGAGAAAAGAACATTATTTAGAAATGTTGAAGCAACATCTCAAGACATCAGCTGGGAAGTTGAAGCTTGCTCATAAATGGAGCTTTCAAATGAACAATGACCCTAAAGGTACCATCAAATTAGTTACAAAGTGGCTTAAGGACAATAAAGTTAATGTGCCACCACAAATCCCTTATCTCAATCCTACAGAAAATTTGTGGTAAGAAAAGCAGAAAAGGCATGTGCTTCTATAAAAAAAAAAGCAACCTATAAACCTGACTCAGTTACGTCAGGATGATTGGACCAAAATTCCAGCCAACTATTGTGAGAAGCTTCTGGATGAAAACCCTTTGACCCAAGCCATAAAAGGCAATTGTAGCACTTATAGCACCCTTGTGGACAAAATGTAATGACAGAAAGAGGAATGCTAGATGGACCAGTAGGTTCGACGACAGGAACACTGTGGAGAGTTTAAATGACACACTGAAACAATGGTGCAACTTTGAATATATGCTAACTTTATATAAACAAAAAAAAAAAACAGTTATACCACAACATTTGTTGGCATCATGTGCAATGACATCAGAGGTCACAACAACCTTCTTGTTAAGTGGAGGATTTCCTCAGCACCCAGACACAGTCCCTCCAAAAAAAAAGGTTAGTGTGATGGTACCCAGGCTAACCACAGGGTTCTTGCTTCTGTTGGCAGAGTGCAGCAAAACTGCACTTCAGATCAACGTGAGTTTCCACGCTTCAGCAACGTGGCGCTTCAGCTAGCGTTAGCACACGGGAGCTAACCGTAATGCAGCTCAGCAGCAGTGAGAATATTTACCGTGGACACTATCCAGTCCTTTGATGTTTTTCATCTACCACTGAACTTTCCCCAGCAACGCGACACTAATGTGGTGATCTCTGCACGTGCCGCTCCAAAGAAAAAACTTCCGACCCCCAACCGGATGTAGATAGCGGAACTAATTGGCACTAGAAATACTATGATTGTTTTAAACTTTTTTGACCTTATATTGGTGATATTAAGGTGGATCATTTGCTTTATATCATGTGTGTTACACAATGCTACCAAATGCTAATGAAATGTATGTAAACTCCTGACTTCAGTGTTTTTTTTTGTATGTTTGTTTTTTGTTTTTTTTTTAATCTTCATTATTTTGGCATTTAGAAAATAGAAATAGTTTTGGTAATCCTAACTGAACTAAAACAGGAAATGTTTAGTCTGATTTAATGGCAGACAGGAAGAAAAAAAAAGTTATGGGAATTTTTATACAGTGTAGGTAAACTTTAGATTTGAGCTGTGTATATAAACTGAGATTGTTGTCTTTTTGTGAGGATTATTTTGGATGACAATAAAAGAGTAGTTGTAATTGAAAATACAAAAATCTCCCCTGAATGTACCCTCCCCACCATCCCTAATGTATGATAATGATAATTCATGTCAGATAATGGGGGGAGCTTATGTGTTAGGGATTTTTTTTTAAATAGACTGTATGTAAACTTCTGGTTTCCACCACATGAAACCCTCTTCTTTCTGTGTTGCAGCCTTCACTTTCTGCCAGCAAGTCACTTCACAGGAGTATGAGGATCAGCGTGAGGCCACCACCCTGGAGAGCCTTAAACAGCTTCTTCATGACATATCATCAAACAAGCGCATTTCTGACAAGGAGAGGAGGAAACTGCTGAAAGAGTTTGAGAAACATCATCCCGTGGTGTTCCTCCAGCATTTCTCTAGCACTTTCTGATGCTAACTGGTACTAGATGCACTTCATAAAGTCACTACGTAGCTAGAACATTAGGGGGGGAACATTAAATGATATCTGCATTCCAATAAACCAGTCTGTCCTTGCATAAGTAATACTGATGTGTGTCACACATTTACCGTGTAGTATGTGGAAAAGGGATAACACAATAGGTGAATACTGCTGATAAATGTAACTTTTTTTTTTAATCCTGTAAAATCTAATCCAGTTATTGAATCTGAGATTTTAAGTTTTAAATTTGTGGCTCAGTCAGTATTTTCACAAACTGAAACTGAGTCGGTGAAGAATTTAAAGTCTTTGTTAAGGACATTGCTTCAGGTATTAACGTAAAATGTTTTGCACTACTGAGAAACCAAATCTATATCTATGATCCTTTTAATGAGGTAGGATTTGGTTGGTTTCAATGAAAAGTGAAGGCCATTTCTTTTCTACTGCTAGGTTATTAACTCATAATTCATGTTATGTTTCTCAGTAATGGTTAAGTATATCATTTTGTGTTTCATATTTTTGTGGAGTTACTCAAGACAGGTATAAAAAGTTCTGTGAAAAACAAAAAAGTGCTTGAAATATCAGCCATTAGGCCAGCTGTTTTGAAGGAGAAGCGATTGAACAACTTGTGTACTGATTGATTAAACTACTTCTAAGTGTTGGTGCTATTTATAAACATAATTCCTTATCCTAAAGAGTTTTTATTTGGGTTTATTGGGATTCTCATAGTGCGCTTGTGTACTGTACGATTTGACAAAGGATTAATTATACATATCAGAGGAGGAATAATCGCTGTAAATCTTATATGTTGTTTTGGTCACATCGTGTTCAGGGGAAATTAAAATATAATGTCACTGAATTTTGTTGCATGAAGCAGTTTCCACAAAGACTTGCCTTGGGGCTAATATTAAATGAAAAAGGAAATAAGTGTGGTAGGTTATATATAGTTCAAGTTATTATTTTAAGACTTTTTTCTAATACATTTAATGCAAGTACCACCTTTCAAATTTTATTTAAAATGTTCATTTAAACTGGGTTTAAAATGTAGTGATCATTATGACTTAGTATTAATTTAGACTATTAATTTAACTTCTAATTAAATGTTGATCAAGCATTAAATTTTATTTCTTTTTGATAATATTTTTATAAGTCACTGTACTTCAAAAACAACTGATTCTCATTGTGTTTGATTGCAGCTTTTGTTGTCTGAATACACTAAAACTGTGTTAGAATGCACTTTAATAAAAGCTGTTCTCTCAAGCAAGACTTGGCTTTCATATTTCTGGTGTGTGTCCTTATTGTACACAGATCTACAGTGGATCTTTTGGAGCACTAACCACTAACATGAGGTATTGAAAATGTGCTATTTCTCCAGATGTTGGAGGATGTTGTGTAATGTCTTAAAAGTAATATTTTATGTGCATAAAAACAAAAAATGTTGACTGTTAGACTATATAACCGACTGGTTCATTATTTTTATTATGCACATGGTCAAGACTTTTCCACACCTCAGACTTTGCTTTCATTGCAGGTGCAAAAGCTTCGTTGCGCAAGCTCGAACTCGGCCTGAACCCGTGTAATATTACTAAAATTCAGCTTGCAGGTACGCCAACATTGTTTTTTCAAGGTTTGGTTAAGTGAAAACCCAGCAAGTCTCTCCGAAAACCTTGAGTTAACCAAGACCAAGGTTCCCTCTTCTCCTCTTCTTTACCATATGCGTTTTTGCCTCATTATGCAAATGAGGATGGCTACCCTTCTTGGTCCAGCTCCTGTA
>JBAMYA010042296.1:0-14590 GCA_037176975.1 Arrhamphus sclerolepis
AGTCTAAAATTTCATGCAAGTGTAGTTGACAAGATGTAGAAGGCATGTGATATATTGCCATATGCCTTACATAAAGACCATCCTAGTTATTGTTATTCAAATATAACCTATTATTTTCGAAGATAAAAAAATATTTTAGAGCCATGTTTGAATTGATGTCATTTAGGTTGTGTGTATGGTACATGCTAAATAAGCATGTACCAACATTTTCAGAAACTAGAGGTTGTCAGCTTTCCAATGAAGTATTATACAGCCATCTAAGACTTGTAGTTATTGTGTTATAAGCTTTTCCATTTGGGTACACTAAATAGGCAAAATTACTGAAAAATAGGTGGGTGTGAAGAGGTTAATGCAGAGTTGCCGACTGTAACAGATTTTAGAAACCACATGAAAGGTAAATGCCTTTTCTGTATGTTTTGCAGTGTGCAGTGTTAGAATGATGCAGTGTGTAGAAAAAAAAACATGCTAAGTGCAGCTAGCCTTTAGCATGCTAGTACATTGTAGCAGCTCATGGTATTGTACCTATATGGAAATGGAAACGCTAACGTTAGAGGCTTGTTAAACTCTTAATGGCTCCATTTGAGCCGAAAATGAGTTTTACTAAGGAATATAAAGGGACTGAGAGCTGTTCATGTGTACAGTGGAGATGGAGCTACGTTTTGGGTCTGCTAGACCAACAGAAGTTCTCCATGCAGCCGTTGGGGTTCCTATCTGTGAGGTTGCTGCGTGAAGGACCTTGGTGTTCGCATGGGCGCCACCTGCCTACTCACCTTGCTCAATGCCATATTAAAGGGATCTCCACATCTATTTTCCCGATCCAATCTTGAACTCTGGAGGATTTGTGAGTACAAAAATCAAACAAATGCACATGCTTTTTTGTTTTTTAAATTTAATTTGCTTAGTGAGGGAATAAGTAATAATGAATGTTTGTTTTTAGCTCCAACGCACCCAAGCATCGATTCAGGCCTGCAGCGGGTTATTTTTGGGTTGAAATTACCTGAAATATTGAGGAATAATAAGGACTGAATTTTTGGTTTAAGTCATTATAACTGAAATGAAAGCACTGTGAAACATTGGGGTGATTTTATTTTCATATGTGATGCAAATTACTTAATTCTAATTTTTTTTTTTTTTACTAAAAGTTATTTAAATGCAGATTCTGCATCAGTATCTTGTTTAAAATTTATTTCAAGTGTTTTTTTGTATTCTCAGTGGGTATATTTTACTTAAACCTACATTTATTCAAATTAAATTCATAGTGGGTTAAACAAGGTAATAATTCATGATGTCCTACTAAGTGGAGGCAGCACCATTAAACTGAGTTAAAACTATCAAGGAAAAAAAAAATTGAACATAAACAAAAAGTTGTAACTCCTGTAAATTGTTAGTACGTCAATCTTTAAAATAATGTTCCCAGGGCCCAGTCCAATGTTCTACATTCTAGCCTAACCTCTTGATTAACTCTTTAGCTACTTGGTACGGGCACTATACAGGGAATGGGAATGCACAAAATTTCAATGTAATATATAACGATAAAAATTCTGATAGTTTGGTTTGGTTTCGTTTGGTACAAATCATCATTTGTTTTACTAAATGCCCGAGTCCAACAATGAACTATTAAATAATGTACTTTAATAGCAAAAAAACTAGAAACACTAGACAGCCTGTCTGCCTTTGGCTGAACATGAATGAAATCTACCTAAACACTAATTTAATATTCTACACAAAGGAATCTAAAAGTTGATCAGCGACGAAGGGCCCATCTTAACTTGTTAGCTCTCATTCTGGGGTTTGTTGGGTTTACTGACCATCTGGCAGCAGTAATCTATATGAACTCTATAAATGTAGGTATGGTATTGGTATTCTCATCTGAGCTCACAGAGGAATTCAAACAAGCATATTAACTAAAATGTCAATCTCATTTCTTCAGGGTTTACAACCAACTTTGGTAGAAAGAGTCTCTCCTCTTTCCAGAAGCATCCTGCTCCAATTCAACTTAAATTTCATTTTATGACTTTCGCTTGCACTTTTTTTTCTAATTTATTCTTGATGGAAAAAAGTATGATGCACACATTCAGTGGTGACTGGAATAACATTTTCTCCAGATAATACAAAAAAAAAACAAAAAAAACCCAACAACAGTGAGTTGCAGTTCTCATATGGATCAAGTTCTCAGGAAAGGAATTGAGAAGAATGACTTTTTGTTTTAGTTTTATCTTTTAGCAGCAGGCTTAGTTTGCATTAATCTGCAATTAAATTGTGTTTCACTTGAACTGAGCCTGTCTCCTGCTTTACGCAACAACAGGAAATCTCGCCAGTGCAGTTGGCTGCTGTCAGCTGTCACCAGTTAAAGTCCCTCCACAAGCAAGTGAATGTGTTAATTTGTCTTCCATCCATAATCTACTCCAGAAAGATGGCCACAAAGGGTGAAGCTGGCCCACTTCCAGTAGGAGCGCCAGTGTCAGCGGACAAGCGTTTTGAATCGGCAAGAGGTCCGTCATTATCTGTAGTGAGTGAGGATGATTCCCAGGCAGGAAGCAGTGTGTAATGGAATTGAGTGGTGACTCCAGCCCTGTGGGAGACTGTGCCACAGTCTGTCCGTAATGAGCAGCGTAATGGCACGATTACAGCACTTAATGGCTTAGAAATGGCCACCACTGTTAGTGTGTAGACTTGATCTACTACATATTCCTTCTAATACCTCATTAGCTGGGGTCTTGCACAATTAATGTGAAGTTTGTATGCAGTCATATTCACATGGAGCACTGGCCTTCCCACTCTGGTTGGATAGAATCTTCTCATATAAAAGCTTCATTAAACCAAAGTATTCAAAAGTGATATCTGGTCCAAAATTTCAAACTGCCAATAGCAAACAAAAGTCACTGTTTTTGTAACAAAAGGGTGCTTTCACTACATCATACAGAATCACATGATGTCATGGCTGGTGAGCGTGTCACTGTTCTGTATATTTATATGCCTGTAATCTAACATTTTTGGTATGTGCCCTCATGAATTTGAGTTGGAATGGATTATAAATGAATTACAACAGAAACAAATATAACTGTTTACCCAGGCATTACTGGATGTCTTTACTCTCTGTGCAGATTTGTCTGGATTTAAAAGAACTGAATGCGTTCTTCTTCAACTGTCAGGGTTAGTTTTCAAGCCAGAGTCCAAAGCAATGGCTCCCAGACCCTTTAAGTTCACTGTCCGACCCAAAGACACTGCCTGTGACAGTAGTTTCCCCTCTGAACTTCAGTCCAGGAACTCTTGAACTGCAGCTGCAGCCAACTCTGGACCCCCCCATCATCAGTCCATTTTTCAGGGCTCTGATGAGTGGCACGCATGTCTTGCTTGATGTCTCCAGCATCGTCATCAGTGAGGCCCTGAATGTGCTAAAGATCTTGAACCCAGTTATACCAGTCAGTGTTAAGCATTTCCATTCTGAGGACTGGTACTACACTACAGGGACATTTCTACCCATCTTTATAATAACACTTTCATGTAATGATTTAGCATTTCGTAGATCTCCATTTTGCATTACCCACTTACAATTTGCTAAATATGCTGCAGTTTGTCAGTGAAGACACTGAAAATCAACTTACTGTTTTTCCTCCCTAAAGGCATGCGTGGAGGATTTAACAGTGTATATTATAAAAACCAAAACTCAACATATCTCAAGTCCACAACTTCAACAAATATTAGCCCAATCTAGTTTAATGTATGTCATGACAACAAGGAGAATAAAAATGTATGTAGCACAAGTACAGGTGCAGGTGTTATGACAGGTGAGATTAAGCACACATTACCTTGCAATTGTGACAGCCGCTCTCTGGGGAAATCTACTTGACACTGCCTGTGGATTCTGCTTGGCACAGCTAACAGGATCGGATGTTATGTCAAGCAAAAGGTGCAATTTTCATTAACCCCCAGCAGAGCTCTGATACGAATGTGCCAGCCCAGCGATTAGTTGATTGTGACTGACTGACGAAGCCAGTGTTTTTACTTCTGATGAAGGATCTCTGTCAAAGACTAAAGAACCCATGTGAAGACTGTGTTCACGCACCTTTTGCCACTAGTTCTCTGATTTCATATTTTAGTTCATTGTTGAAACAGGGGCTCTGATAGGTCTAGAAAGTGAAAATAACAGTGGAAGTGGGTGTTTTCTTCAGCTTGTGAAACATTAAAATAAATACAGACTGTTTTTATCTAATAACTGCAACTTAATTTTTATTAATTCCAGATGTGTTTCTGAGAAACACAGCTTTTGTTTACCCTTAGCATTTCAATATCAAGTCACATCAGATTTAATTAATTTTAACTAATTTTTTACAGACATTTGCAGACAAAAAACAAAACAAAACAAAAACCCAGAACAAACAAACAAAACGTTTGCTGCTGTGTTTTTCAGAAATGGAGTCAAAGTATGAAATATCAGGCTAAAACTGATGATCGTACCTTTTCTGCTCAACATTTTCCCGTTTTCTTTTCCCAGATTGTTTCTTCTTCTTCCAGCTCTTCCCTTCAGGGGTCACCACAGCTGACCCATTTACAGCTTAAACTATCTTCTGCATCTTTCGCACCAAGTATTTCCTTTTTCATCACATCTCCTACTTAATTTCCAAAATGTCTGACCTTTGCTGTTTCTCTGATGTGCCTGTTTTAATCCCATCCATCCTTGTCACTTTTAAATCTTCTACGTTGCCACCTTTCCCTTTAGCCTCGCTGCTACTCTTCTATGAGAGATAACAAACATTCTTCTTTACCTCTTTTCCAACCTCCCAGTTGCTCTAAAAAGCTGAGCCTGAGTCTTTAAATTCACCTCTACTCCTTGCATCATCACCATCCTGCCTGCTTCGCTTTTCATTTACACGCATGCATTCTGTCTTGCTCTGACTGACCTTCATTCCTCTTTTCTCCAGTGTGTATCTGCACCTCTCCAGGTTCTCCTCCACCTGTGCTCTGCTCTCAGTACAGATGTCTGATGTCATCACAGTCCATGGATACCCCCGTCTGACCTCATGTGTCGACCTATCCTTCTTATTTGATTTGTAAAAATATAGGAAATAATCTCAGAGCTTAAAGAGCTGATATAAAGGAGAAGAACAAAACAGTTGGAATTATGTATTGTTGGTTTTTTTAGAGTAAAAATAATCAGTAAGTTTATTTATTTATAACCAATTAATAAACTGCAAAAAAAATACTTCTTTAGAAAAAAGAAATTGACTTGGCTTGAATTAAAAGATTGTTAATTAAAAGTAACAATTAAAAATAATTCTGTATGAATAATGATGTTAATGTAACTAATGTAGTCACCTCATCTGCATTATTCATCCATTCATCCATCTTGCTATACTTTTACTCATACAGGTAAAATGGAGAAAACAGTAAACATAGAATTTGACCTTTGAGCCACAGCGAGAAGGTTCGTTTCTTATACAAACATCTTTGTGGAAATGAGATTGTGATTTGTCAGAAGACTGTAGAAGGAAATCTGTCTTATCTTTGTCAATGAGCTGAAATGCAGCATGAAGTAGCTCATTTGCTGAACCTTTATGATGCCGTTCTCTGCGGGCGGTCACTCTGTAGTCACAGACAATCGAGTGTGTGCATCAAATACAGCCACAGAAATGCAGAGCCAAATGAGATGTCATGGTAACGTTATTTGCTTACAGAGGTGGGAGGGAATGCTCAGTGTTTAATTTTCTTAATCCCATTTTTGCATTTTTAACAATAAATCTTCAGTTGATTGTCTTTACTCACAAAGGTTGGCTCAGGGATGACATTTGGATACACAGTGTGCTTCTCAGTTCTCCCCTGTAGCCTCTTTTCCAGAGCATTTCACTCAACTTCCTATTGAGCTCATGCACCTGACCACTGCACCTGATCGATATGCTATTGCAGCACTGTAAGCAACATCCAGTGTTTGCCTTACAGATTTCAGCTGAGCAGCATGATGCAGCTCTGTCAGAGCCACCACTGGGTCCATTGTGATTGCTGGGGGGCTTTTGCATCATTGGAAGTCTTCGGGGGCATCACCATAAAGCTAAAGGGGCATTCTCTTAAAGGTTATCAGCACATTCACCTGGACAAAATATTGCTGCCGGGACAGAATTGTGTGTTGGCGTTTAGGGTGTCTGCTCTGCCTGGGAATGAGAGAGCGGATGCAGCATTAAAAATCCTTTAATTTGTTAATTGCAGCAAACGATTTCCCCAGCCAATTATCTAAATGCCACAGTGAAACATTGCTAGACCTTTGCTGAGGCTGCTTAGTATTGTGTTTCATGCATTGATAATAACAAAGTAGGAAGAGAAAATTGCTTTTTTCCTCCCCCTTTCCCTTTTATAGTTCTTAAATTGTTCAAGCTCACTTTCCCATTTATCTTCTATGCTCACTGATCCCCCATTGTGTGAAAAGTATCATTCTTCATTATCTGTAGATCTGTCTGTATAAGCGGGGAAGCAAACATAATGGCATTCTGGGGGATTACAGTGAGCTAAAATAAAATCTGTTGTTATTTGAAGTCATAATATGCAATAGGCTACATGACATTTATTCCCTTCTTCTGATTACTTCTCTGCTTCTCTTCTAGCTTGATAAATCTGAGAAAATTGCTCTTTTTTATGGAAGAGACGAAAAAAATATTATATTTGCACCACTATGTGATCTTCTCTTTACAGCATATCATCCTAAAATAGGCAAAATTGTTTCCCAAAATACTGAGGTGTTGCACGTTTGCGTCTGCTTTTTTCATCATTAGTTATTCTCTGAACAACTTCTCTTTCATATACTCATGGTGTCAGTGGTTTCCGGCAGCGATATTAGCTTTTGAAGGTGAACCTTTTCATCTGAGACAGTTTTAGGTTGGAAGAGAAAATGCTCTCACACCAGCTATGAGATGATCTACTGCATCCCTGCATGCAGGCAGCATTACGCAGCTCGACCAGGGCATCAAATCACCTTGTCAACCAGATATGTTGTCAGATTTCCTGTTACTTCCTGGAGAAAAAATACAACTTGACTGTTCATAAAAAAGAAAATTTTGTTGTAAAATGGAGAATTTCACAATATCACATCTTTTTTCATAAAAAAAAAAAAAATTGACTTTTTGTCATAAAATCTTAAATTTCACAAAAAGCGCCACGTATTTGAGACAAAATTGAGACTTTTGCACTAAAATAACTTTTTTTGTCTTGTAAAATCAAAAATTAAAAGAAACTTTGTTGTTGAAAAAAAAAGTTTTAAATTTTGCAAGACTGAGATTTTTTTTCCCAAACAACCAATAAGATTTGTTTTTATTGTACAATGACAAATGTCACAAAATTGTGACTTTTAACTTAAAATTACATTACATTACAGAGTCTTTTGTTGGAAAATGTCAAATTTCTGCAACATTTTGACAGAAAAAAAAAAAAGTCATTGCAAATTTTGTGTAATTTCAACTTTTTGAACTGCCAGCCTGGAGTTTGATGAGCCCGGGTTAGACTGACTACACTTAGATCTAGGGATGGGAATTGATAAGATTTTTATGATTCCAATTCCATTTTTGAGGCTGCTTAACAATTCGGTTCTTTATCGATTCCCTTATCGATTCTCATTTGGAAAAAAATTACAACAGGTCAATTAGCATTACTAAAATAAAAATTTAATAATAAGAAAATAAATATTCTTCTGTTGAAATTAACAAAATACAATATAAATTATTCTGTGGCAATTCCACATTTATGTCCAAAATCTAATAGAAATTAAAATTCTCCTTTTTAAAAGGATATGAGCTGAGCACTCAAAAATAAAACTACTATCAAGTCAAACCCAATGGAGCTGTGCATTGTGCAAATCTGCAGCCATCAACTATGAAGAATTAACAATTCTTTTGCAGAAAAGTAAGCCAGTCAGACTCTGTCTCTCGTGTTCATCTAAATGAAATGCATAAGAAGACATTCATTTAACGTTAACCGTTACTAATAGCAGGTTTTACAATGAGGCAAATGGTGCTAACATGATAGACAGTGTTTGTTAGTTAATTACCAGCAGTGTTATTAGTCAAGGACATACTAACGTTGCTGCTGTTGCTGGGTTTAGAATCACTAACGTTAGTCTGGAGCGGATGGAAAACGCAACATTCATTAATAGTGACTGCATGTTGTGTGCACAAATGTTTCTGCATGTTGGTAGTATTTCTTCCTTTTGGTGAAATATCCACTTTGCAAGTATTGTAAGTTGCTGTGTTGTCGTCTTTTTAGTGAAGTGTAACCAGACTTTCGAGTGTTTGTACCACTTGGGCTGCATGTTACTATTGTAAGCAGGGGAGTTCCGGTTATGTTGTGTGCTTTTATTTTGAAAGGTGTGGCTCAGTTGTGGTAGCCATGTTTGCCCTGACTAGGATGTATTCATCCAACTGAAGACTGTAAGAACGGAAGTTCGTGATTAAACAGAGACGAGTTTCCATACTCCAAAGCTATTTTGACTCTTATAGTCCCATAGGTCTGAAGCCCTCACAGCTCACACGCTACACTAGTGCTGTGCAATTTGGGAAAAAAAAATTATATCCCAACATAGGTAATTTAATATCCTGAAAACGATATATATCCCGATAAAGAATTTCTTCTTAAAATTATATATATCCACACAAGAATGCAAATTTCTCTTATCTTATCTCCTTTTCTTATTTCTTACATATTTTGCATATCACCTTGTTTTGGTCGACGTTATTTGTGGACTCCATCCCTACGTCCATGCTGCCGCTAGCGGAATCTAGCTCTCGTGCAAATAGAAAACAGTGAGCAGTCAGCCCGCATGGTCAACAGTCTGCTGTAAAGGAGTTTGAGTCGTAAAATGCTGCTGTAAGCGGCAACGCAGCTGCAATTATATTATCTGAGCAATTCCAGCCCTTATACGTTAAAATTATGATAAAAATGAGAGAGGACTGTATTGTATGATAGACACTTTTTGGTTGTTTAACGATATATATCATACTGTTGCACAGCACAAACTACACTATTGACTGCTGGCTGCATTGGACTCGCCATGCACGTTGTGTGTCTTGCGTAAGCTACGAAACATGTTCGGTGACGTCATTCTTGCCCACCGGAATCGATCAGGGAATCGTTCACAAATTTGGCAAACGATTCCAAGGAATTGAAACACTGGGGACCGGTTCTCAACAAGAACCAGTTCTCGATTCCCATCCCTAGTTAGATCTGCTGCAACATCTCAATTTTTTTATTGGCATAGCAACAAAAACATTCATTCCTTTATCTGTGTCTGAAATTTTTTTTATATATATACATTTATTTTAGAACCCTCTTCCTCTGCTGCAGGACAAACCAGTTCTGTAGTTGAAATACTACAGAATTACACACACCAGGGTGTGTTATAACAATGACAAGCTGTGGTTCACAGGTAAACTCAGGAGCTCAGGCTGGAGAAAGAGGCAGCATTCAGGGGTGGGGACAGAGACAGCTACAAGGAGGCCAAATACAGGTTTAGCAGGAGGTGAAAAGTGCTAAATTACTACATTCTGAGAGACTCCAGCAGCAGTTTTCTGTCTACAACCTCTGTGTGGAGGGGGCTTAGGCAGCCTTCAAGCCCCCACACTGCTGATGACCAGGGACTGGCCAACAGCCTCAACAACTTCTATTGTCGCTTTGATGGCCCATCTGCCAGCCCTGACACCTCTTCAGAGACATCTCCACTCCACCAGTACCCACCTGGGACACCCCCTCCTCCCCCACTATTCTCTGTATTCAGGACCAGAACTCCTGTAAGGCCCCTGGGCTGGATCGGGTCTCCCCCTCCACCCTGAGACACTGTGGATGAGCTGACTTCCATCTTCATGGAAATCTTCAACACCTCACTGGAGTCAAGGCACGTGCCAGGCTGCTTCAAGTCCTCCACCATGGTCCCCAAGAAGCCACAGATCACTGGACATAATGACTACAGGTCTGTGGCGCTGACGTCTGTAGTCATGAAGTCTTTTGAGCGTCTGGTCCTCTCCCACCTCAAGTCCATTACCACCCCCTCCTAGACCCACTGCGGTTGGCCTACAGAGCCAGCAGGTCTGTAGATGATGCTGTCAACCTGGTCCTTCACTCCATCCTGCAGCATCTGGACTCCTGAATCTATGCCAGGATCCTGTTTTTGGACTTCAGCTCTGCGTTCAACACAATCCTCCCAGCTCTGCTCCAAGACCAGCTGTCTCAGCTCAACATGTCCGAGTCCATTTGAAGGTGGATCACTGACTTCCTGACGGACTGGAGGCAGCACATGCAGCTGGGGAAGAATGTCTCAGACATCTGGACCATAAGCACCAGCACCCCTCAGGGCTGTGGACTTTCCCTTCCGCTCTTCTCCCTGAACACAAACTGCTGCACCTCCAGCATCAGTCTGTGAAGCTGCTCAAGTTTGCAGACAACACCACCCTCATCAGGTCATCTCGGACCAAGATGAGTCTTCCTACAGGAGGAAGGTGGATCTGCTGGTGTCCTGGTGCAGCAGCAGCAACCTGGAGCTTAATGCCCAGGATACAGTGGAGATGATCATAGACTTCAGGAGAGTCACAGCCCCACCATCCCCCCTTGCCCTCATGGACTCCCCCATCTCCATTGTGGACTCCTTCCATTTCCTGGGGACCACCGTCACCCAGGACCTCAAATGGGACCCAACCATCAGCTGCCTCATCAAAAAGGCCCAGCAGAGGATGTTTTTCCTGCAGGAGCTGAGGAAACCCAAGATGCCAGCTGATGGCCCTTTTCCACTAGAATCTACTCGGCTCAACTCACCTCAGTTCAACTCGCCTCGGTCTCAGTTGGTTTCCATCACACTTCAGTACCACCTCAATGTGGGTGGGGCCTTCATGGTAAGGCAGCCCGAAACGCGGTGACGTCTTTATATGCAGCAACTCCGGTCATGTATGCGAAAACAGCAATGGAGGATGTTGAAGCGTCCTCGTTGTACGACGGAGAAGGCTTGCTTGCCACTTTTCGCCATATCAAGCCCGACCCAGCTTGGTTAGAACCTCAACCAAGTAGGTGCAAAAAAAGAAGGTACGAGCCGGTACTGTGACCGAGTGGAAAACCCTTAAAGCAGGGTAGAGTCAAGTGGAGTGGAGCCAAGTTGGTACTAGCGGAAAAGGGCCAAAGATGATGATGCAGTTCTACACAGCCATCATGGAGTCCATTCTCACCTCCTCCATCACCGTCTGGCATTCTGGGACCACCACCAGGGACAGACAGAGAATGCAGCTCATTGTGCTCTGCTGAGAAGGTGATGGGCTGCAACCTCCCATAGGTCTACAGGACCTGTACATCTCAAGGACTTTAGGATGTGCAGGTCAGATCGCACTGACCCTTCTCACCCTGGACACAGTCTGTTCAATCCCGTCCCCTCCAGCAGGAGGCTATGGTCCATGTGGACCAGAACCTCCCACCACAAGAACAGCTTCTTCCCCTCAACCCTCTGACATAAACACCCGTTGAAGCTCAGATTCACAGATTCAGACTCGGCTTAGACTCCTTCTACATCTGATATTTGCACTGTTATGTTCTTGCACATTCTACATTTGTAAATATATTTCTACTGTACTTTATCTCTTATTTTGATTCTGCATGTTGTTAATTATTATTTTTATTTTATTCTATTTTATTATTACTATCATAATAATGTTCTCAGTTCTGATCAAATATATCCAGTGAGTTTTTCTAACTGACTTCACTGCTCCAGTATAAGTGACAAATCTCAACCCAAGGGAGTCTTCAAGTTTCATGGGTCTATTTACTGTGTTGTGACTGATAATTAGTTCAAGCAGTTCCCTCTTATCTCCTCTGTTCTTCCTTCCCTCTGTCCTGCTTCTCCTCATCTCCTTCTTACCCAGCTGGTCTTCAGCAGGAGGGTCCCCTTAAGAACCAGGTTCTGGTCCAGGTTTCTTCCCATGAGGGAGTTTTTTCTTGCCACTGATGGTGTTGCCATGTGCTCGGGGGTCAAGCTCTGGGTTTCTTAAGTACGTAGAGATGACTGGTTGCTAAATAGATGCTATATAGATAAATTAAATTGAATTATCTATTCTATCTATAGTCTTGCTTCAATGTAAACCAACTAGAATGTACCTAAATACTGCTTGTCATCCAAAATATCTGCATATACATTCTATTTTTTCTTTTTTATGTTCATCTATCAGCTATGAGACACAGGATTTAAGAAAAGATTATTTTTCTTTTTCCTCCAGCTAATTCCCTCCCTTCATCCTTCATAGTATATGCAAGTTTTGCAGTTCTATGAAACTGCTGCCTAGATTTGAAAAATAAAATATTTGGGAAAGAAGTTTTGATATTTGTTCATTTCTAGAAGTAAGTGTTTTATCAGTGAACCATAAAATTAGCAAACAACCAGTTTTAAAAGCTGGGCAACAGACACCCCGTTTATTGTTAGAGTAAAATACTCTGGAGTAACATCATACTTGCCAATCTGCCCGATTTTCCCAGGAGAGTCCCAAATGTCAGTGCCCCTCCCGAAAACTTCCTGGGGCCACCATTCTCTCGAATTTGTCCCGATTTCCACCCAAACAACAATATTGCAACACCATCCTTCACTGGGTGCCTTTTCTGGACGGACAATAATAATGGTTACACCTTGAAGTCAAGTGCAGCATCAGAACAGAAGAAGAAGCAGAAGAAGAGACATGGCGAGTAAGAAGAGGAAATAAGCGTGCAAGTTCCTAAATGATTGGAAAAAAGAATTTGAGTTCATCCAGAACAGCTCAAAGAGGAAGAGGTATGCTGCCTGCAAATGTTGTAGATCAGACTTCTACACTGAACATCTCCTGAATAGTGAGGTCTAAAGGTTGGCAAGTATGAGTAACACTCAGTTTAATCAGTTCTTTTTAAGTTGGTATACATGCATATATGAAGTTGGTATATATGTATATATATACATATATGCCATATAGTGGCAGAGGATTTTAGTTATTTAATGTCATGTGTAACTATAATGACATGTGCACCTTCTGTATATGTGGTTGCAGATGACTGAATGAGCACCGACTCACTGAAAGGACAAAAGGATGTCTTTCTTTGTCATCATTTCTCAACTCACCTCATCAAATTGACATAACAAATTTACTAGCTGAGAAGATTTGCGTCCACTTCACTAACCATTACTGATTTAAACAGTATCCGGGAGAAAAATGGTTAGCTAATGAAGCTTTTATGGTGATGATTGTTTTCCTCCATGGAGGAGAGTTTGTGTGTAACTAATAGCTTTTAAGTGATAATTAATCGATTCCTGGTTGCCTGAATAAGCAGAGTTTTAATAAGAAGTGACAAGGACAAGTCCCTGCATAACAGCCTCTTCACCATATGTTAGAATCTTTGCACTGCTTTTTTTCTGCTGGTGTGGAAGGAAAAATAAGTTCTTCCTCTGAAATGATGTCTTCAACAGACACTGTTTGATAGAAAGCTGAGCCTTTGAAGCCTTGAAAATTAAGTTTCCTAAGAATAACACACTTGAATAAAAATTGCTTGATTATAAAAAATGTGTTGCATTCTAAAAACAGGCGAATCATATGAAAGTGCATTTTTTATTTTGATGTGTGTGATTTTTGATGAAGTTGTCAACCAAGAGTTCCATTCTTAGTGAAAAGTCTGCAGTCTGTGTGCAGTTTGTCGGCAACAGCAGTAAAGGCACCTATTGGATTTGTAGCTTTCTCAGGTGTTCTGGGTAATGTTTTACACCCTTTTACAGATTTTTCACATGATGGATGTGCAGGTGATTGTTGATTCTCCTGCTCATAGGTTTTAATTTTAGTTCTGTAATATCTAGACCTCTGGACCTGAAAAGAAGTTTTGAGTGTACTTCAGGAGTGTACCACACACACACACACACACACACACACACACACACACACACACACACTGTCCATGAACATTGTGTCTGTCTGTAAAACACATTGTTGTTGAGCATCCAGGTGTGATGAATCTCCTTTGAAAGGATGTGCATCATGAAAGCTAAACAGCCAAGGAGAGGTGACTATGTGTATTATAAACATGATAAACATGCTCCTGTCAAGACATATCTGAGAAGAAGGCGTGTCTCGTCGTTAGTGCATATGCTGACATGCTGTTTGTGAGTCAAAGAAATTCCCTGTGTGAGCTCCCACTTTGAAAATGTTATTTTTTTTTCCCTCAAGGAACAAAATATGGTGCTCTGCACTACATTTTATGTAGTTTAACATCTTTCCCCCTTAATGTTTACCTTCAGTGACAAAAATATAACACCATTACTCTTTGTTCAAATAAGTGAAACACACAGACCTTAAATGTGCTACAAGACAAGAACTTTATCATTACATAAGTCAAACAGAATCTGAATAAAGAATTTAATAATCATGTTTGTAATTTAATGATTGGTTACATATTGTAGGTTTGTGATTCGGCAGCCTTTAGGGCTGACACAGTATATTATATTCATCTATCCTCATAGTTCCCATGTTCTTTCATCTACTGATTCCACAAAAGGAACCTTTTGGCTTTTAGCCTGAGCAAAAGTATGGTGTCTGTTTTATTGGCATAATTTATTTACTTAGTTACAGAGATC
>JBAMYA010042297.1:0-14589 GCA_037176975.1 Arrhamphus sclerolepis
AGATAGATAGATAGATAGATAGATAGATAGATAGATAGATAGATAGATAGATAGATAGATAGATAGATAGATATATGGAACAATCTGTCTTTCTTACACTGGTAGTACACTCTGTCCCCACAACTTGGGTAATACTAATACTCACACACATGCACAGCATTGCTTCAGTTATTTGAAATTATAAGCAGATGAACTACAGCTATGCTGCTGACAGCTGTACCATGGAGGAAAGAGTAGAGCATCTCATTTCTGACTTGGATGATACGCTTCATGTAATACTAAGACCTTGGTGAAATCACTGCACCACGTACCTCAACGATGAAAGCCAACATCTCTCTGGTGGTGCGCTCACACACACATGCTCAGTTGAGAGAAAAAGAAGGTGGAGGTGGCTTTTGTAACATGTCTCTACAATTAGGATGCTGAGAGCAGGACTGAAAACCAAAGACCTGCCAAGACTGAACACCTGTGAGAGCTCTGATCGCTGTCCAAAGTGCTGAAACATCAACGTCTTTCTCTTCCTGTATCTTTGTGTCTCACAGTTTTTGACTCACACACAAACACAATGAAGTATGAATGGATCCACTGATCCCCCCCACCCCCCCACCCCAAACCCCACCCCCACCTCCCAAACTCGTTCTTTGAAGTTCAGTGCAGACCAAAGCCGATGATAACCAAACTCCCTGTGCAAAGTGTGAGCTGTCAGAGAGACAATGAAGTGGAAGAAGATAAAAGACAAAGAAGATCCCCTCAACCAAATTTCTTTTTTGATCTACCAACATACATAATTCCCCGATTGCTTTATTAAGTTAAAACAAATGAAATAAAATAAAGTGGAAATAAGTAATTACACAATACTAAAATGTCACTGTCGGTCTGTATCAAGGAAATGAAAGAGAGTCACAAACAATTTTTTCAAGAATTCATGTTTTGTGTCTGTGACATATGTTGTTCAAAACATAAAAGAAAGAAGAATCTTAAGTGTATCAATAACAGATCACAAAGAAAGATGAAAAAGAAAGATTAAAATGTAGGAGGGCAGTTCAGCTGAAAATGTGTTTTTCATTCTTACAGACAAATAATTCTGTTTATTTATTTATTTATATTATTATTATTTTTGTTGTTACAGTATTTTCTTTCTTTTTTTAAATTTATTTAAGAAATATTCACCCATTTATCGTTCTTACATGAAAAGCGTCATTGAAGCGACCGATCCAAACTTTTTTTTTTGTGCCAGTAGCTGATTACGCCCAATCGTCACGTCGTGTAAAACCGGGCCATATATTTCATTTCTAAACAGTCTTCAACATGCAGAAATGTTGCTGGTAAAGATTTCCTACCTCTGAATGTAACTTTGGCGATTCTGTCACCTTTCCCCCGAAGGTGAGCCACCGTCTTCAGGTGAACCACTAGAGACATCATTAGTCCTCTCGGGGCAGGGGGAGTAATTTTACTCCACGCAGATAAAACTTGAAGCGGTGTGGTGCAATCTGTGTTTTTGTTTAGGTGAGCCTCTGCTTGGGTCTGGACTCGTTATATCCCCAAAACGCTTTCCTTATGGGCTGCATGAAGAATCGAAATGAGTTGTCTAAAGAGAGAGGAAAAACTGAATTGATCCCAGGCTCCAGTTATCATTTCCTCCTACCCTGCTGCTCTGTCTCTCATCCTCGAACTGGCTCTCGTTTTCGCTCTGCTCTCTGCGCAGGAAGGATGGGGGTGGGCTTCAGCTTCAGCGAGAGGATGGTGGATGCTCTAATTGCTAAGGACCCTCCACCCCCACCCCTCAACCCTCCCTTGACACAGACACAGAGACTAGTTTTCCTACCTCATGGCTTAATTAAGCAAAATTCTTTATCATTACAAGGAAAATAAGTTTAACTAGTCTTTTCAGGAATGTCAGTTTTTTTCCCCTGTCAATAAGGTAAAATAAGGAGTTTGCAAGCTACAGAAGCTGTAATATATTGGTACATTGCCTACCCCCACCACCTTCCAGCTGTCTGCTTTGCCAAGTAGGCTATTACCCTGTCCTTAAATTATAAAAGGATTAAGTCGTATTCCTTTAACTTGTAGGTACAGTACCGTTGCCAGGCAACTCTCCTTAGTTTGGCTGTAAGTTAATTTGGTGAATATCAGGGGGTCACAGGAATATTGCCCAGCTTATGATCTTCCTCCAACATGGATGTCTAAATGGCTCCAACTGAAAGAAAAGACCACCATGATGTGCCAAAGGAACGATGTGTCAGTCTTATGCAACAATATGCAACTGACGAATGAGCAAATTATTCATGAGATGTAAAAAAAAAAAAAAGAAGAAAAACCAACCCTGCATAAGTATAAAAATTTTAATGAGTTATTACATGTCTCTGTATTTTAAAGCATGCTACTTATTGAGAAATATTATTTCTGTCAGGATCAGAGAGGCACTGATGCAGCAGGAATCCCTGTGTCATTTCTGTGATGTTTTTTTTTTCTGATCTTTTTTTTTTTTTTCACCCTTAAAACTCTTGTAGGACAGCTGTGTTTTACAGTTAATGGAGACCAGAGAACAAGGATAATAATGTGCACAGGACAGTGAATTATCATCATTCCATTACCATTCATGGCTGACCTGCTCTTGAGCAAGGCACCCAACTTACCCAGCTGCTCCTCATTATTCTGAGGTTGTGTTTACCGCCTCTAGAACATGTCTGTTCATGACTTAGAGATGGATTAAACACAGAAGTTGAATTACCGTATGAGCGAAAACCTGCTACTTTCTAATTCAACATCCCAGCAGACAGAGTGGTACGCTCCAGATAGAGCAATGCTACAGGCCACAAAAAAGAAGTTTCCGACTGAAGAGTAAAGATAAAAGAGTTCCAGACAAGAATAAATTGTTCAATAATGTGACAAAAGTTGCTACGATGAATGGGATTGATCTTTAGTTGGTTAAACTGAGAGATGAATTATTTCAGTTTAAAGGAGCATAGAAGGATGAGGTTTCCTTCCAAGATGGACTTATCTGTTCACCCAATCTTGATTTTTTTCCTATTGTCTAAGAAAGCTAATTAAGTATATTATTTATCTCCCTAAACACTACAAGAGATCCCAAGAGAAAAGAAAAACAACAGCAAGCTGAAAGAACTGGTTCACTAATTCATCATCTCTGCAGACAAGATCTACAAATGCTTGAAGGCGAAGCAGTCACTCTTTTTATCTATGTCCATCCATCCATTAGCTATATCCACTTATTCCTGTGCAGGAATCTGCTGAAGGCTATCCCAGTTCACTGCCAGTCTATCACGGGGCCACATATAGAACAACTCCGGCGCACACTTACTCATACAGAGAATTTATTATCACTAATTGATCTCACATACATATTTGTGGAGTAAAGGAGGAAACCAGAGCACCCAAAGAAAACCCATGCAGGCACAGGAAGAGCATACAAACTCAACACAGAAATTTGACTTGAACCAGAAATCTTTGTATTATGAGGCAACAGACCTAATCACAAAGTCACTGCACTGCACCCTTGTCATCTATATCCTTAGAAAAAGGCCCTCTCAATAATGTTAGAGGGTCACCTGTTCTTTTGACAAAACAGTTTAGCAAATCTGAGAACCAAACAAATAAAATGTGACAAAATAAAAGATGACAAACTGGAGAACTGACTTTGATGTAACACCTACTTGTATGAACCCTCCTGGACGGTGAGTCTTTCTTGATACAGTGAAGTGGCCTATTTCATCAGTTTCTTGCATCAACACTTTGGGCATTCAGCAGAACCTGCCATGCACAACCTCAGGGATGAGTATAACAAGACACAGCACTTCACATTCAGTGTGCCAAGCTGGCTGAAGAGCACCTGAGGAGCAATCCAACCCTTTTCTCTGGCTCTCTGTCACTGTGTATGTGTGTGTGTGGGGGTGGGTGAGTGCGTGTGCATGTGAATCTGTGACAAAGTCAGTGCACTTTTGCTGGTTTGCAGAGACACAGTGAGACAGCCATCTGCTTCAACAACAGTTTTCAGTTTAAAAAAGCTTAACAGTTTTTGTGCTGACCACCACACTATTTCAGTGTGCTGCAGTTCTGTGTGAGTGTATAAATATGTGTGTCTGTACATTGGCCCTGAATAAAAATAAATAAAAATAATTCAACACTTATAATGAGTTATAATGAAAATAAAGATTTTGAAAACAGAAAACACTGGGGCCCACCTTGTACACTAGACTATAGAGTAATCCTTGTTTGTTTCTTTACAACACCATTTTGATGAGGAAAGCTGCATTTCTTCTGAATGTGAACAGGAAAACATCAGAACGTCTGGAGGCTGCGGCAGCAGCAATCACAAACAAGCAACAGCAGTCGACTCGGGCAATCAAACCACCAATGGCGTGATTGACTGTCAGTGCTTTTAGGAGAGAAGAAAACATCAGAGCTGAAGTCAGCTTCAGTTAAGAAGTAGGATCAGCAGCAACAACTGTAGCAAAAGACCAGCAGGACAACTCTAAAAACATTGGCTGAAAAAAATGGGGCACATGAAAAAGAGGAAGTAAGAGTAAAGAGGAAGTAAGATCTGTACCCAGAACTGTGACAACAGATGAGTAGGACAACTGGTTGTCAAAACAGGAACATGTTAAGCCACGTTCAGTACAGAAGGAGAAACATCAGCACCAAGAATTGAGACAAAAGACAACCAGAACACCCTTCAAACAGAGGCTGTCAAAAATGGAACCTCTGAAAGAAGAAGTCACATCAGCGCAAGAATTATGAAGGAAGACCAGCTTGACATCTCTTAAAAACTGATAGTCGCAAAGAGTACATATGAAGTCATTTTGTGTGAAGAGGAGACAGCATCAGCACTGATAGTTGTGACAAAAGACCAGCAGGGGGAACCATAAATGCAGCTCACTGGAAAAGTCAGTGTTGGGATGGGAAAACCTTGGTACGTTCTTCTCTGGGTCGTTCAAGCCCCATCTAGCATGAGGAACAAAGATAACCTCATCATCATCGCAGACCAAGAGGATGATCTGTGTCCAAACAAATATTTTTCATTTGCAACACATGCATGCACGACAACAGTAAACATAAAGATTTCTGGGCAGCACATTGGTGTGGTCAGCATTTTCAGTCTGAATCCAGCTGGGTTGTGCCACCTGTGTCTGCGTGGGTTACCTCAGACTTCCTCTCATACTGCAGGATGGTTGATTGGTGCAAATCTCTTCCAGTGAGCATTTCTGGAATAGACAATGAATGAATGTACATTTGTGTTAAGGCCCTTTTAGAAATGTACACTTTATTTCAATTATGACCAGTAAAAGGTAATGAAATTTGAACAATACATTTAAAAAAAACTTAAATGTTTATGTTTTGTTTGTATGTTGTTTGGTATCAGAAGAAATTTCAACATTAATATAGCATGCATTTGTAGCTGGGGTGAGCTGTTTTTACAGAAATAGAACTGCACCAACCTTTTGTGCCCAAAAAATAAAAATACAAGATGTTAGATAAAAACAGATTTATATCTATTTTCTTACTTAGAAGCAATGGTTCATGACTCCCCCTATCTCATATGAAATAAATCATATTATAGCACCGCCAAGAGGCCTGCACAGGTACTTATAATCGTAAAACGATTCAGACTATATTTAACCCTCAAATTACCAAATTTTATCAAATTATCATATCAAATCATCATTTGTTTACTTTACTTTAGCCAACAAAGAGGAGAAGGAAAGAAAACTTTGATTTTATTGTATCTCTTGGACTCATGCAGACTAGTATGCATTGTTGCATAATAGTGACTAAATACCCTCTGAAGTGTGAAAACACCCAGTTTGTGAAATTGCCGCAGGTCAAATAGAACATCTGGTGTTGTAACAAAGAGGTCAGTGGGTTCTACAGTAAAACCCAGAGGATGTCTCTGAGGAGCTGTCACAAGAGGAAAAAAAAAGAAGCTGGATTTGGGAGAAAAACCTTTGACTTTTGAGTCATAGCCACCAGCAAAAAAGATGACAACAGTCTATTTGAATTCTTTTCTTACTTTATTATGATAACTGTCAGTTGACTATGATAAATTTAAATTCATGCATGCTCTGTAACCTTCTAATGACAGAATGCATCTCATTCATTAGACATTAGATATTCATACATTACATATATACATATTCAAAATATGCCAAGCTGGCAAAATGGAGATTAGAATATCATGTTTGATCATTCTTTTCTTAATATCAATGCAGTTAGCTAGTCACATGCATTAAAAACGTGGTTTGTGGCTCCATCTTGTGGATAAATTAGGTGCCTTGTAAGCAAAAATCAGGAAACTTCAGTGTCGACGAGGCTCTATTTAGACCTAATAGGTTTGGGGGTGGGACAGGCAGGTGAGATTGTTGTTATCTTCAATTAATCGTACTATTTAAATAGACGAAAAACAAAATGAAATGAACTAAATAGCTACAACAAAAAGCTTATTTTTCTTTTTCTAAAGTATAAACATAGACGTGGACAGTGCTCTTGTTTAAATCCGCAGATGTGAAAGTAATCTGGCACTGATGGCTTTGTCTTTGCAGTTTCCACTTCTCCACCTGCTACTGACTATTATTTCTGGGTAAAAGTAATTTGTTTCCTGAAGAAGGTACCATTTTACTCAACTCTTATCTTAAATTTTATTCGAGAGTAAAGGGCACTCTGCAGCACCTGCCTGCAGGTTAAACCTTTTGGATTTATCCATCCCTGAATAACTAAAGTATGAATTTATATCGGGCTGGTGCTTTGTTATATATGTAAACGTGGGCCACTAACATTTTTTTTGTTTGTTTCGCCAGGTAAAGTGGAAAGTGAAATCACAATCCGCTTAACAGATGTGAGCATTTACCGCGTCAGTGGACTATTTGCTGATATAAAACTCGCCATTTGAGGATGAACAGCAGGATTCCCATCTACACAGAAGAGGGGAGGGCTGGTGCGTCCCAGCCCTCTGCATCCAGCTGTTGCGCCGCTGCACAGCAGTAGTGCGCCACATTCACTATGGCTTTAGCCGCAAGCAGGACGCTCTTGGCGCTATTCGTTACATTCTGCGCTCTTGAATACGGATGGACAGGTAAATGAATTATTTATTTATTTATTTCCCCTCAGCAGGTGCAAGCTTTGCACTCAGGTATTAACCAGTCGGATAGCAGTTTGCGCTTTTTCTCTCTCTTCTTCCTTTTTTTGTGAAAGAGTTTGTGAAGTTTGTGATTTGAGCCTGCGCATCATAGTCTAAATGCATGCAAAAAAACAATTCATAAGCTACTGCAAATATGAAATGTGCTATTTGGAAAAAAATAAAAAAACACCGGAATGTTGTTGGGTGCATTAACTGTCTCTGTCAGACTGTCCAGTCTGTTCCAGAAAAATTAGTAAGTTAGAGGATTAAATGTGGAGTGTGCAGTTTTGTTCATTGGAAGTTGTGAAAGACTTATGTTAAGTGAGAACATTTACAGAAAATACAGACTTTGACTTTATTTTCCCAGTCTACACTTTATGAGGGAAAATATGATGCAGGATTGAGCCATTCTCACACACATGCAGAAGTAACTGTGATCCTCTACAATGGTTAGAGGGTGATGACAAATTACATGCTAGATCAAGAAAACCTGTAAGCCAAGGAAAAAGAAAAGAAAGTTTTATTTTGGTAGCTTTTTGTTGTTGTTGTTGTTTTTAAATTTTGCCACACTGGTGATTAATCTACCAGAAAGTGATGATAAATGACCTGTCAGGGATATTCATTAGAAAGGTTTTGGTCTTTCAGATTTTTTTCCCCTCATTTGTCACAGTCAGCATCATCCATGGTCTGTTATTCAGGAGGGGGTGGACTGCACTTGATGGCAAAATTGAGCCAAATGATTTTATGATGTTTTAAGATTGACATCGTCTCACCATAAAACCCTCTGTGTCAGGAATGTGGTTTATCTGATTTATTTGCTGCACATTTTTTGACAAGCAGACTGGAAACTACATCAGCACACATGTTTTTCAAAGAACCTGAAGTGCTGTTTGTAAAAATCCATTTTTAGTGAAATAATCCCACACACTCCAGACAGTAAAAAGAAGGAAGAAAAAAACCCCAAAAGGTTAAAAAAAAAAAAAAAAGTAAAAAAAAGAAAAGAAAAGGGGGCCATAAAGCTTGATAAAACTCAAGGACTCTTAAAGGAGGAGGAGTCTTTTCATTGACTTTAACGCCACAGCCAGACTTTCCTTTTTCTCTCATCTTCTTTCTATAAAGTACACATATAATGTTGGTAAAACTGTAAATTTCTATATGCCTCTGTCTCGACTGTGACCAATTACTGCATGAGGTCATTGTTTTCACTGAATATAGTCAGCTGCTCTTTGCCTTTTCCTAAGGTTATTTTCTTTAGCGTCAGTGGTTAAGGTATAGAAAAGTTTTATTTCCTGCAACTTTTCTTCCACACAATCACAAATGGTAGCTCACCCCAGCTCACTGCTGCTGACCACTGAACAGCATGCTGAAGCAGTTTAGAATTAAGGGCCTTCCTCTTGAGCATTTTGGAAGTGATTGTTAACTGGGAGAGGAGTGGTACTCATCAACTTTCTCCACTCACATGTCATCACTTGTCATTCTAAAATTCTTTGCAAAAGTAGATGAGAGTGGGCACTTGGGAATATGTAGACTTGTTGGTGGGAACTCTGCCAGTAGAGTGAATAGAAGCGTAGTGTGCTTGGGTAGTAAATAATGTCAACTTCTTCCAGGAAAGAGTGTAGAGAGTTAGCAGGAGAGAGAGTGAGGGGAAATAGGGAATCATGTCCTTGCAGGCCAGTGGAATTTAATTTCTCTGCTCTACTTAACCTGGTGGTATTCTGCATATGGCATGGCATATTTCAATGAAAGCTTTTAGAAAGAAGAGTTACTGTCATTCTGTCTGCAGTCGGGGAACATGCCTGCTGCTCTAATATTTTCCACTGTATCAGGTATGTTTAATCACCGGCATAGATTGACCCTTAAACCCCACCCACCTGCAGCTTGGCTGCCTGTCAAAACAGCTAACAAGGGCATTGCTGTTTCTTGTTATGATGTCATCGCTGGGCACCTTTCCAGTTGTTCAAACAAGTACGACCTGGACTACAAACACACGTGTCACAGCACACAAGAGGTCAGATTTCAAAATATAGAATAAACACTGTAAAGTGTCAACCTACATCAGTATATGAATATTAGAGTAATTTGGGAAAGTGTTTAACAAAACAAACAAACAAAAGAAAAGACTTGTGACTGCCAACACTGAAATTAAGAGCATGTTTTTTTACTACAATTTTATTGTCAAGCTTCCGTTTGGAGATGTCATAAATATCTTACATGTAAACATGTAATCCTCCAAACCACCATTCATCATGGGCTGTTGCTGTAAATCAAATATTTCTCAGGCACAAGTCAGCGTTATTTAAGGCTCAGCTCTGAAGTATGAACTGACAGCGTAAAGACTTACAATTTGCTGTTGAGAAAAATGACAGTCTTGAACCATTATTGCCTCCAGCTGGTGGTCTTTATAACAAATTTGGGTATTGCCTACTTTTTAATGTTGACATTTCTTTTTGAAACTCTCATAATACATTCTGGCATTGGAGATGTCAGGCAATAAAGCATTTTGGTTTTATTCAGTTGGATTCTTTCTGCAAACACATATTAAGGTGTACAACAATATTAGGTAGTCTTTGTCTCAAAATTGATTTGTTTCAAAAGTCTCCACAAGAGACAAGTCAGGGCAGTCCAGTCCATACACTCCTCTTCATCAGACATGCCTTTGTCATGTGTGCAGTGTGTTTTTTGCATTATTGCGTTAATAAATAAATAAATGTTTGGAAATTCCTGGAAAGGATGTCATCTTGAAGGCAACATTTGTTCCAGGTAAATTTCACAATAATTTTCTTCAACAATGCTGCCATCACAGAAATGTAAATGGGCACTGATACCACCCCGTAACATCAGAGTCCAGCTTTTGTACTTATTGCGGATAACAGTCTGGACGGTCCCTTTGATCTTTGGTTTGGAACACATGCTGTCCATTTCTGCGATAAAAAATCTGGAACACTCATTTGTCTGACCATAAAAACATTTCTCCTGTGCGAAAGACTATCCTTGATGCCTCGGAGCAGAGGCACTTGCACCATCTTTGCACAAGACTAACACAAGGCTTGGTTTTTTGCATAGTGGTACAGTTAAGTGACATTTTTGTCTTATATAGTTTTGAACAAAGGTTTCCATCAGGAATCCCTTGTCCATATCAGCACTTGATGAATAATGATTCCGTCCGAGGCATCGGAGGACGTGATTGTTCAGCTGAGACTTGTCCCCGTGTCTTTCACATGTCAGATTGTTCATTAATATTATGCACTTTACAGAACAAAGCACTCAAGTCAGTTCCAATCCTTCTTTGATGAGCATTGTTTATAATATTTCAATGATTTTTTTTCATGCATTTTTAGGCAGACTGCAGAGCCACTGGCCTTTTTTGCTCCTCAAAGGCGCAGCCTTCTGTGAATGCTGTTTTTGTATCCTATCACGATTACAATCATCTGACATCATCAGTTTGGAAAGACATCCACATCATTGTTATTATTATTATGATCTTGCCTCACTGTAGGCCTCAAATTGGCCCCGTTCCAGCTTTGTTTGGAAAATGTTGCACGCCTAAAATGAAGGATTGTATGTACAGTGCTGTGAAAAAGACCAACCCCCCCTTTACAGATTTCTCCTGATTTTGCTGTTTTGTCACACTTATATGTTTTAGATCATCAAACATTTTTTAATGTTAGGCAAATATGACCTAAGTAAGTACAAAAAGTGTTTTTCTTTTCATTTATTAAGGCTATCCAAACCACCCTTGGCAGAATCAAAAGTTTGCAATAACTGGCAATGAGTCTTTCACATCGCTGTGGGGGAATTTTGGACCACTCTTCTTTGCAGCACTGTCTTAATTCAGCCACATTGGAGTGTTTTCAAGCATGAAAGGCCACAACATCTCTATTGGATTTAAGTCTGGATTTGGAAAAGGCCACACCAAAAACTTTGTTCTGTTGGTGTGTGTTGTTTTTATTATCACCATTTCTTATTTTTTTGAGCCATTCAAAGAAGAACTTGCTGGTGTTTCAGATCATTGTTCAAGATCTGGCCAGACCACTGGCCAGACGTTCCCCTTCAGCATTTTCTGGTAGAGAGCACAATTCATGGTTCCATCAATTACGGAACGTTGTCAAGTTCCTGAAGCAGCAAATCAACTACTTTTTCTCAAACAAATGAAATCATCGTTTAAAACTGCTTTTTGTATTAACTCAGATTATCTTTGTCCATCCATCCATTATCTATACCTGCTTTGTCCTGTGCAGGGTCACGGGGGTCTGCTGGAGCCTATCCCAGCTTACTTCGGGCGAAAAGCAGGGGTCCACCCTGGACAGGTCGCCAGTCCATCGCAGGGCCACATGTAGACAGACAACCATTCACACTCTCACTCACACTTAGGGACAATTTTAGGAAAACCAATTAACCTAAGAAGCATGTCTTTGGACTGTGGGAGGAAGCCGGAGTACCTGGTGAGAACGTTATTATTATTATTTACATTACATTTTATATACTTTTTTCAGAATGAGATATTTGGACAAAATGATCAAATATAAATTTTTGTGTGTGTAATTATGTTTGTCTCATATAGAACAGGGCCACCTGAGCCCCCGTCAGCATGCTCTCTGAGAAACAGCAGTGTGGCTTTCAGTCTACATATCCAGTTACAAAGATGACATCCTCCTGTGGTTCAGGTTTGCAGAATTCAGACGGACACGACTGAGGATGTACAGCACTCCCATCATAGGCTAAAGCAACAAGGTATGTAACCTTTTTTGGAAGTTTATGTCTAATCTTTTTGTTGATGCTTTCAGTAGATTTACTCAAATCAGATCATTTCTGAAATTGAAAGTTTAATTTGACCCTTAAGCAGTGTATTTACAGCAAATACTCTGAAATACAAGACAGGATGAGGCATTTCTGTCTAAATAATAAATGCAGAGCTTTGTGGTTGTGCTAAGCTTTCCCGCAAGAATCTGTCCATCCATCATTTCCTACACTTGCTTCAGTACTAGTCAGGGTCAAGACTTTAGTCTGTCATTGTGACAATAAATAAAATTGCACAGTAACCATTAGCTGAGCCATTAGCATATTCTCTTGTCAATATGTGTCATGTAGCCATCAATATAACACACTTACATTATGACTGTATTCTAGCCCTTTACCATTCCTCCTCTCTTGAAAGTCCAGAAAATGACTTCTAAAGCTGATAGTCCTCCATCCTATGAAGACACCCTGAGCCATACAAAGTCTGGTAGCTACCCCTACCAGCCGCAGCATGGTACTCCACTGTCCCCACCTCCATCCTACAGCCCCAGCCCTGGCATGTGCCTCGGTCCGCCTGGCTGCTGGGGCCAGGGGGGCGTCTACCCACAGTCCAGCATGTGTCCAGGCCCTCACTTCTCTCCGTCTGGGATACCCATACCGACTCTGTCTGCTGGACTGCACGCTTCCAGCCAAGGTTCTGAGGAAATTATACAGACATTTATTCAATATCCTACTTTATAATTTGATTAACTCCCAGATGTAAATGACCACTTTGCTTTTCTCTACACCTTAGAAGATATGGAGGATTTTTTCAGCAGCCAGTGGGGGAGCACATCCGTTCGACATGCTTTCATCAGAAAGGTAAGCACTTTCATCTCTTGTCACGTCACACACAAAGTTTTCCGTAGCCAAGAGTACTAATCCATGTGTTGTTGACAGGTCTACCTCATCTTAACTGTGCAGCTTGCCGTCACCTTTTCAGTTGTTGCTGTCTTTACATTTGTGTAAGTCTCCCAGTTCACACCAGTACATGAGTCCATTTTTGTGGAGCAATATGTGATGGTGGACTGGAGCAGAGAACTCATCTGTGATTCCTTTTATCTGTGCTTTCACAGTGACCCAGTGAGGCTTTTTGTCATCAGATATCCTGGCATCTACTGGGCATCTTTGTGAGTTTATGCTTTTTAGTAATCACTAAAACGTTATTAGAATTAGATCAGATAAAGTCATACTCAGAGATCTCGCCAGTATTCAGAATCTACTCATAGTTGCCATAGCAATACAGTAACATTTACAGTGATTTATCTCTCCATAGTGTGGTTTATTTTTTAGTTTACTGCATTCTCATCTGCTGCAAAGAGCCAAGGTAAATAAGGTCTGGCTCCAGATATGTTTGTCACTGGCAATGTTTCTGTCTGCACACATTTTAAATATTTCCTTTTCATTCTTGTTCAGGAGGCGTTTTCCATGGAATTTTATACTGTTAGGAGTATTTGTGAGTATTGTTTGTCAAATTATGGATCCGCTGAGGCTCCAGAGTGTACATATAGCTCTACCAGATGAAAAATTTTGAGATTAAGATTGAGAAAGAAGAAAACAAAACAAAGACAGCCAGCAAATAAGAGAGGTTAAAACACACACACACACACACAAAGTTATTAAAGACACATTGTTGTCACGTTTTATTCCACAGACTCTTGCCTTGTCCTACCTGTCTGGTACAATTTCAAGGTTTGATTTTCTTTCCTGTTCACTCAATGCATTGCAACACTTAAACAAATTATCATTCTACTTTTATAATGACGTACCATGATATGAGTATTTATTTTATTTGGATCATTCTGAATCTTTCGCAGCTATTATGAAACAAAAGCAGTGTTTCTTGCCATGGGAATAACTGCGCTGGTCTGCATAGCAGTGACAATCTTCTGCTTCCAAACTAAGGTACATGGAGAAACTGTTTCACTCCAGCTCAGTAGCCTGTGGCTTGTCAGAGGATGTCTTTGTTGTCAGTGTAAAAGAACTCCTTTGTCTCACATTACAATAGGGCTCTGAGTTCCTTTAAATATTTAAAACATTTTGGGACAAGATGTGAATCCAACTGCTCTGTGTGATGCAATTTGAGATATTTATGTGAAATTTTTTGCTGGTACATGGTATGTCCAGCCAACATTTATAAAAAAAAAAAAAAAAAAAAAAAAAAAAAACTCTTCTTGCTATTCTCTTTTAACTTAGTCACCCTGTGTCTTCTGGCCTGAAGCATATTAAAGTCCCCTTTCATCCAGTTAATGGCTTGTTTCTCATCACAGGTGGACTTCACCTCCTGTGGGGGGTTTCTCTGTATTGCTGCTGTTTTGCTCATGATCATCGGGATTGTCACAGCCATTGTGCTCTCCTTCCAATATGTGAGGACTCTAGTCGTATCCTGTAATTTCTTCTCTCTGTTCATGTTTCTTACTGTAAATGGCAGCAGGGAAAATCAGTACTACCAAGTTCATATTCAGAGGCCTTTCTTATGTCACCCAACAGGTCCCTTGGCTGCATATGCTCTATGCTGCAATTGGAGCCATCGTTTACACCCTGGTGGGTCTACTCTGACAGGAATTTAAGAACAAACTTTCAGCTTGGTATTGCAAGGGTGTTAAAAAAAAAAAAAAAGATGCCCAAATTTTTTGAAACCAAAAACCATTTTCCGGATTTAAACAACCTGAAACCGAAAGACC
>JBAMYA010042298.1:0-14587 GCA_037176975.1 Arrhamphus sclerolepis
AAATCCAGACAAGACTTGCTACAGGTAAAAAGGAAAAAAAAAGAAATGAGTGACTCTCACATACTTTAAATTTAATTCATGGGTATTGTGGATATGGAAATTGTAAATTCCCAACAGTAAATACACTGATCTGTATGCACCAGGTGTTGAGGAAGAGGATGAGGAGCTGGTTGCAGTCAATATGGAAAATTTCCAACACACAGCAGTGTAAAATTAGCATATCAGTGTGGCATCCCAGTTTTTTCAGTGTGCAACATTGCTGGTATTTAGATAACTGTTGTAAAGTGTGCACTGCCTGGGATATTCATAAATTAAATCACATTTTGTCATTACAGGGAGGAGATGCACAATACACAACTGGAAATTGTAGCAAACCTGTCGCTTCCTATTGATCACAAAAGAGTGAGCAGGTTCAACATCTCAAGGGCTAATGTTTGGGATGGAGCTGTCAGAGGTTTCAAGCGTACAACATATTCTGAAACCTGTGACATGCTGGTCAGATTTACTGACGATGCTGGTGTTTTTGAGGAGGGAATTGACACAGGTGGTCCAGCAATTCTTAAGTCTGCTAATAACACCTAAAAGATCGGCCCATTTTTGATGGACCAGAAGGACATCGGTTTTTGATCTACAATGGAAATGGTATGCATAGGGTTAGATGTGTGTTATACTAATTGTTGGTTAATGATCACTAAACATATATATGATGCAGCATTTGATTTTTTCCCCTCAATATCTTAAAGTACATGTATGTTTTCATTTTGCCATATATAAATTCATTCACATTTCAAAGATGGTCTTTCAGCCCTCCAGTTTCTGACTGCACTACAGCAACACCCTACTCTGCTGATCCCTGTTCTGTGCCACTCTGAAAAGCGACTCACTGGCTTTGAACTTGAGAGACTCTTCAAACCTGAACTCAGTCCTTCAGGGAGTAATAGGAGACTAAAAGAAAGTCAAACCTTGGCCTACTGGGCAGACTATCTCCTTGATTGTGAAGGTTTGTAAGGTTTTTGTGACTACTTGCAAAACCACATTGCCATGGTATATCTGAATTTTTTTCTTAGTAGAAGGTGAAGCTACTGTGTCTGTGGAGGACGTTTTCATGTTTGCAACTGGGCTGACATCACTTCCCCATTATGGCTTGGAACCATCGCCACAAATAGAATTCCTGGATGACTCTCCATTCCTAATGGCAAATACATGTTCAAACTTGCTGAAATTACCATTCCTGGATTCTTACAGTGTGTTTAAGTCACGACTGGACTTTGGAATTAAAAATAGTCCAGGATTTGGCTGTCTGTAAAAAAATATGACTACCGTATGTAGCACTACCATACCACTACCAGTTTCCTATAGAGCTCGGACTCTAAAAATGTTGTTTGTTCTTTGTTGCTTTTATAGGTGCACCTAAAGGTGCAGTTGCTTTTGTGAAAAATGCTTTTATAATGTAAGAATTGGTGGAATTTTTTTTTTCTCTCTCAGCATTTTGACAATTATTTCAGATCCATTATTTTCATTTATTCATTCATTTCCTGCTTTTAAATACTGAAGCTGTGGGTGATAAATTCAGACATGTTGTGTACATGTTCCACCATTAAACCTCTTGCAATTTATAGCTGAGCAATTTCTTTTAGTTTCAGATACAGTTCAGTTGAAGACTGCCAGTACTCTGGCTTCTGTAAATGATTGTGCTCCATTACTAAGTCCAAGTACTCCTGCATGTTTGGGTCTCCACATGAAGGTCCTATCAGGTGAGCCTCAGGAAAGGCATCCAGTTCAGTCTGTTCAATTTTAAATCCACAGTCTATGGAGCCAAACCTATTTTAAACAGAAGAAAATTTAAATAAATGTAATTATAAGATAAAAAGATGACATTTGTATTTTTCTATCACCAATGTATTACCTGTGTGGTAAGTAGTAAAGCTCATTGGGCACTCCTCCTGGACATGATGCTGTTCTGGAGGGGCGAATCCTGTGACTGTTCCACAGTTTCACACACTCACCCAAGTCCCTCTGAATAACATCACCAAAGCAATATCTCAGTAGACACTTATGCTCGTGACTCCCATTGAAGTATCCAGCGTCTCCAAGGTCTGCAAATAGCTCCATCCAGAACTGACACCTCTGGAAATCGAGAAAGCAATGTTATACTATTAAACAAATACATGTTTGAATGAATGTTGCACACAATTATACAACAGTTCGACCAAGTAATTTGATTGCACAAGAGACATTCCATGAGTGCTGTTATTGGAGTACAACAGCACTGGGACTTTTTACAGAAATTATCACTCCACTGTACAGGTGTCCTAACCGTTAATAATAAACATTACATAAGTTAACTCTCTTAGATTGTGGCAAACTTTGCACTGCAAAGATGGATATATTTCCACAAATAACATTTGATCTCATTTAACCAGAGGGGCACTAATGCATTAGGAGCAAGGAAATGCACTCTGCCCGGTAGCGTTGCTCGAAAAATACCTAAAGAAAATTCCACCTGATGCAGCCGATCGTAGACAACTGTGGTCAAGTCAGGAGATGCTGACTTCACCGCACTGCTTCAGATATACCACCGTTCAACTGGGAGTAAACCAGCGGTCACAGATGTTACCCAGGATGTGCAAGGAGGCAGGCACACACACGTCTTACACCAACCACAGCCTGAGAGCCACTGCTATATAGAAACTGCCTGATGTGGGGGTAAAGGCAAGGGCAATTATAGCAGTGAGTGGGCGTATGTGAGATGCTTTATATAAACAAACACAAACTACGATGTCAATTTTGATTCATAGATAATGTGGGCAGAAAATAAAATGTATAAACAAAAACTTGTTCCGCAGGTCTGAAAGCTCGCTAAAAAGTTACTGGAGACCATCTATGGAGAGCTGGAAATGATGAAGCAACGCTATCTGATTGAGCTGTTAATTTATCAGAAACACACATCACCAAAGCGTCTGTCAACAGACTCTTACTCCAGTAGTTATACAATAAATGGAAACATAAATGTAAAAATGTAAGACAAATGTAAAATTATATAAACAGACGTCAATATGCAGACACGGAGTAGCAAGTTTGTGTAGGAAATGTTTATATGTTGCCTGGCAACAGCATTGTCTCCCTTCCAGTTGTGGAACTATTTATGTTGGCGGAGCTAAATGAATTATTAAACAAACAAATCATGATGTCTTGTCGCTTATTGCTATTACCTAATAAAATGTGCTTGCGGAACTGTTGTATAAAAACAATATCATACGATAGGGAGTGTTGTTGATGCTGAAAATTATCTGCAGCACTTGGCCGCCTACGACCGAATCACACCAGTGCTTATATTCAGCAACAACAGCACTCCCTCTCGTGTGATATTGCTTAATTAAATAACTTTATGAAGGCTACTTAGTACCTTCCCTTTCTGAATATGGACCACCAGGACTCAATCCTCTGGTTGCTTGTGGATGAGCCATACATGTGGCTGGACGCTCCACAGTAATAGTCATTGTGATGGTGGCGTAGGATGCACTGAATTGCGGCCATGGTCCCGTTCTCTGTGCCACAATCAGTTCTCAGTCGCATGGGGACAACACCGAGGTTTTGCACACATGTCAGGAAATAGTGAGCGATCACAGTTGGGTTATTATTTGTTGGTCCACATACAAGCCACAGTACTTTACGCGAAAATCCATCAATTCACCCTGAAAGAGTCAAACCGAATGGCTTGAGTTTATCGTAACCATCCACGTGCCACATATAGTTCGGTCCCATGGGTTCGCCTTATGAACCTTCTGCGTGCTCTCCTATTGCACCCTTGAGGATTGAGATCCCGGAGCAAATTCATGACATGATCCCTCTTCACTTGCAGATTGTACTTCTGTTTGAGTACCTGCCACATCATGCAGTAACAGCTGTCCAGGCCCAAGAAGTTCCAGTCATATCGCCCTGATGACATCATTTGTAGAGGAGAAATCCTTTCTGCGATATAACCCGGCATCATCCAGTTTGCTTTTCAGTGACCTCAAGCTGATGTGTACACCGTGTAAACATGACATCATGTCCACAATTACAGAGTACGAGTGTCCCTCATTAAAATACTGGATGCACTGCAGCAGTATAGCCTGAAATGAACGACCAACGAACGACCGCATGCAAAACAAAACCGCATTAACCGGCTCGTATGTGTGCCACAAAACGGGCAAAACGCCACTCGACTGCCACTGTTGTCCATATTGGGTCACCATGAACTAGAATTAAGCGCTGCCGTTAGCACTTCCGGGTCAACCTCTGAGTTGGTACGTTCGTTTTCCGTTTGATTTTGTCATTTGTAGATTTGTTTCGGGAATTGTTAATTTCTTTTCTGGAATGTAATTTTGTTTCGGGACTTGTTAATTTTTTTTCTAAAATGTAAATTTCTTTTGTGTCTTGTTAATTTGTTTTCTGAAATGTAAATTTGTTTTCCAAATTGCAAATTTATATCAAGTTTTGTAAGAGTGTTTCAGATTTTGTAATTGGTTTGCACCTCTTGGCCGCCGTACCATTTACCTTGAATGACTGCTAAAATAATTTTAGAAATGTTTTTGTCGGGCTGCTGCATAGCCTAGTGGCTAAAGCAGGCAGCCCTTGTACAGAGGCTTAGTCCTCATGCAGCAGTCACAGGTTCAACTCCCACCCCATGAACCTTTGCTGCATGTCTCCCACATTCCTGACTGTCAAGAAAAGGCCACTAGTGTCAAAAAAAAAAGAAATGCTTTTGTTGAGGGTTTCAGGTTATGCTGTGTTGCTTTCACACAATGCTAAAAGGGTAAGACACATGAAAACATTAGAGAAGCAACTGTCAAATCCCATCAGTCTGAAAAGGTTATGAAACCATCATGTCTCCACTTAGGGTGGTAGAGCCAGTTGCATGTGGAAGACCTTTCCAAACCACCTGGAGGTTTTGTTGTTTGTCAACAGCAAATGAAAAAGATTTGGAAAAGAAGAAGAAATTAAAGAATAAACTATATGTGTGAGAGAGAGAAACTTTACAACCATTTTTTTATAGAGAGGAAACAATTGTTTTTGTAGTATAAATTTTACAGTTTAACTTTTTTGATTTGTCAGCTAAATAAGTAAAATACATTTAAAACTAATAACATTTAAGCAGGGAATTTTTATCATACTGATTGGATTGACTTTAAATAGACCTGTCTCTCCTCTTGTTACTCATTTGCATGCTCTTTCCATTGCAAATGATTAATGTTAAATCTGCTCTGAAAAGCGCAGGGGAAGAAGCACTGCTTTGTGCTGCACAGCAGGTTTTTAATGAACATAATGTTTTGTATTTTCCTCCTACATCCAAAATAACAGGTTTGATGTGTTTTTGCTTGGTGAGCTGATGAGCATTCATTCACATCCCATTGTGTTTTGCCGCTTCAGCCGGCATCGATAGGCGCGGTCTGCTCTTGCTCTCTGCATTTTCATCCCTCTGTCCCCTCCCTCCTCCCCACCCACCTTTCATTTACGCTCAGTTCAGTGTGGTCCTCCCTCACCAGAGGCTGCTCACAACGCCACATCTCTCTCCTCCTTCCTGGCTATTTCAACATCTCCTGCCTTACTGAAACTGTTTATTACCATCTTTATCTTCTTTGCTGATTTTTGATGCTAGTGATACATGGGGCTGGGGTCTAAGGTAAAGGGGAGCTCTGTGTGTTGCATCTCTGTGTGGAGAGCAGAGCTGAACATCTGTTTTTCCACCACAGTGAGGAAGGGCAGGTTACATCCTCTGGAGCAGCAAAAGGACATCCTTGGAAGACAGCAGTTTGACTGATGAGCCACGTGCGTGCCCTGGATGTGCTTTGTGTTGTGAAGACAACAAACTGAAAAAAGGGAAAACGGGCGCTGCAACAGAAGGAGGGGAGCATTTAGCAGGAGGATTCCTCATCACAGGGGTTTTGGGGAGAGGGGTGGCGAGTGTTTTAAAAGTGAAATTAAGAGTGAAGGGGGTCTACTCTGCTCCCAGATCAAAGAAGTGGATGAAGAAGGATTGATTTTCAGACAGTCAGAAAGGGAGACTGAGGAGTCCCAGGCTCTCCAGGGACTGTGGAATTACAATTGGAGCCAATAGACAGTCTGTAGCACAGAGGAGGGGTTGTTAGAGGGACTGAGTGTGGAACGAGCAGTAAAAGTCCTCAGGTGATCACCTGGACAGACGTGAGTTTATTCTGAATAAGAAGTGTGAAGAGGACAAGGAAGGGGGTCACCCTTCAAAAGATTCCCTTTGAGATTCCCTTTTCAGACAAACCAGAGGATCCCATTATGGCTGTCCAACTCATCCCCGAATCAGCTGTATGTTTGCTCATGGTGAGTCCCAGAGGGCATGGGATATTTCTCATCTTCGTTTAATGTCTTTCCGTCATTGTACTCTCTTCACTTGATAAATATCCATGCAGACCTTGTAGCAGCTGTACTCTCATTTAAAACCTGTCATCCACAAAATTCAGAACCCACTTTTTGTGCTGTATAAACATGTTTCTAGCCATCTCTCAAACTCTCTGTGTTCAAATACAGTAGAAAGGTGTCTGTCACGCTGATGGTGTGGAGTTATGAGATGCCATTCAAAACAGACTGTTCATCTCTTGTGATTTCTTGTCATTTCTTTTTCCTTTTTTTGGGGGGGGTGCGCACATGTGTTTGTGCCTGCAGTGAAAGTGAATATGCTGCAAGAGGGATAAGTCGCTAATACTGTGCATGGTCAGCATTTGGCCATTCAGGACTGAACAAAATCAGTTCTGTATAAGTAAGAATTTAGCTTTGAAACGCGTGCCAGCATTTGTAGGATCTTTTTAGAGTTGAACCCAGCCCCTCAGACATGAAAGAGGTTGGCTCAACTTGCATTTTTCTAACGTTGCCATAGAGAGCAATGGAAATGCAAACAAACAGCATGCTAAAATCTCCTGAACTCTACTCTCCAATCTCTCTACCCAGATGATGAAACAATGGCAGTGCGGTTTTGCTGCATGAGTAAGGCTTGGAATAAGTCTTGTAGGCTTGAATCTATCTTTTGATAACCTTCACTGACTTGAATGCAAACCATCAGCGTTAGGTGACTTTTTATAAAGTAGCATGTTCTGCTCATTTCCATTCCATAGTGTTGGCATTCTGCAGTCCCAGGGGGAGTCATGCATCGCTGCACTACCTGCTATTTCCACCTGTCACGGCTGTCTGTTACTATGGCAATAGGCCATGCAGTCCATGCCGGGGTGAAATAGTAGTGTTAGGAGAAACAAGAAGAGTGCACAGATTGATGGACAGGGCACAGAGAAAAGGTGTGAGGAACAAAGAAAGGAACAGAGGGCAAAGAGGACGCGAAAGCCTCTTTGCACCAGAAAATGTGATCCAGTAACAGAAAATACTGTCAGCTTTATGATGGTTCCAAACACATAAATTCACACTGAGGGGATATTAGTCCTTAAATGTCTGAGAGATAATCATGGGTTTATCTGCTGAGCAACGTGTCATCAAGCTGACAGTTTGTGTCCCTTGACTCCGTTTTATCCTCCCACTGCATATGTTTTCTTAAACAAGAGCTCTCTCTGTAATAGCTGACAGACTTAAAACGCTTTGCTGTCAAAGCAGTGTCATGGTCACTGTTTCATTTATGATTAAAGCCCTCTATCTACAATTTTCCCAACACTGAGAGCCATTTTGCACCAATAGGCAATGAGCAGCACCCTTCAATAAGAACTCCATTTGTTCATTTGGTGGTATCCTTGTGGAAGCTTTCTTTGTAACTGTTGTAATAAATCTGTTCTGCTGACAGATCATCTTTGAATTCCCGCTGAGCAGGGCTGACATCTCATAACTAATTTCGGAGCACACTGACGTTTCTGCAGACTCCTTTGGCATTTACATTCATGCCGACATGTTAGCATGAACCTATCTTAATTATTAATGGGAGGTTTAGTTGGGTGTACACACATGAGTGTTTGTGTGTGAGCCAAGATTAATATTGATCATGCTTCCTGCCTCAGTGTTTATTAATATTTCAGCTGAATAAGTGATTATCTCCTGCAGTAATTACAGAAGCCACATCGATGGAGAGATAGACAGGCAGACAGACAGAATGTCTATCAAATGCGGTTAAGTTTTAGAGAAAAATGAAAGTTCAATGAGAATCCAGCTGAGACGCACAAAGATGTGCAATTGTTAAACTTTTATGGGGTAGCCATGACATTTTTATTTATTTATTTTTAATAATACTAGGATTTAACATGCATCGCCTTCACGTGAATGACAGACTGGCACCTATTTTGATCTTGTGTGATTTTAAAGACAAGTTCGCTCTGGTGCAGTTGACAAAACAGAGGGGAGACCAGAGTTTTTTGATTGCCTGGACACAGCAGCAATGACCAGGAGATGCGGGCAGAGCTGGAGGTGGCAAAGCTGAAGATGTTAAGATCTGATAAGGTTGCACAGGACTCAGAATAAGCACATCAGAGGAACAGCCACGGCTGGACGTCTTGGACACACAATGAGAGAAGCTAATTTGACATGGGTTGGGTATATTATAATGAGGGACAGTGAACACATCAATGGCAGAAAGATGCTGGAGTTGAAGTTGGGGAAAAAAGGGAAAAAAAACAAAGAGAAAATTTCTAGATGTTGTTGCCGAGGATATGCAGTTGGCTGGTATGACAGAGGAAGATGCAGAAGTCATTGTAGGATGGAAACAGATGAACTGCTGTGGCCACCCCTCAAAGAGTTGAAAGAAAATGCCATGTTGCAGCTGAAAGTAATGTGTATCTTTCCCAAACAGCAAACACATCTGGGGCTAATTTGGACTCCTTTTGGAACTTATAGCTCAGGTACGGCTCTGTCAAGTGTTATGTGCACCAGGTATGTCACAGATTACACAGGATGGGCCTAAATCAAAACAGTTTTATTATGTGGGCCAGATGAGGCAGAAATGTCATAACCTGGCTTTGACATGGGTTGCAGAAAATGTTGTGAGGGCTCAACACAGTCTGTCTAAACGCCCATAGAAATGTAGCTTTGGGTCATGTCTGGTCATGTTTGATCCCAAGTAAACTTTCAGGCAAGTCAAATATATGCCAAAGAAAACTGCAGATGTGGGACATGTTAGTGCTGAACATTCTTTGCTTTCTGGGCTGGCTGCTCAGCTATTTTTCCATTTTAAATCAGAACTGTAGCAACAAAAGTTTTGTTTTTGTTTTTTTGTGCAAAAATACCCACTAATGACCGCATAAATTATGATCATAAAGTTTTGAGAAGAGTACATGTTTGTTATTTTCTAGTCAAGATCTGCAGAGCTAAAGGAAAGCTAAATTGAGTATTCGTTAGATCTGGAGCTGCTTTAAATATAAAACCATTTCTTTAGAAGGGTAGGATATGAACAGCAGCAATGATTAAACATTTAATTTAACAATGTCTCACAGGCTCGGATCACAAATTTATTTTGCTGCAGCTAATCCGGGATTTGTCAAAAATTTAGCAGTTGCTGAAAAAAAAGAAAGGACTGAGGCTGTCATCGTGGGTCTCAGTGTTACACTTCTCATCCTTTAAAAAAAAAAATTAACACACCTCTTTTCAGAGAGAATGTCTTTTTCAGCATGCACTGCCAGCTAATCAATATGCTTTTTAACATGTACAGTGCTGTGCTGAGCCTCACACAAAGTGCCAAGAGAAAGCAGGGTAAATCGGGATCTTGACATACACAGAGGCTAAGTGGATTATCTTCATAATGCTCAAGGGGTCTGCTCAGCATGCAGCAAGCCAACAACAGCTTTTTTTCCTGCATGATGCAGATCCTGCGTGCTGCATGACATCATCACATGTGTTCGTAAAGGTGCACATTTGGAGCGTGTGGGTCATGCTGATAACTTCATAATGGAGGAGGTGTTATCTACACTGGAGAGAATGACCAGCTAAAGAGACAATGAGGCAAATACCTCATGTTTCCCTTTGTGTTTCTTCCATGTCTCCTCATTACTGTCCCTCATTCAATTGTCCTGCTGCTGAACAAGGAGACCAGATGACTCAGTGTGATCTAGATGAGGATTCATTCAGTGCTAATCAGATCACTGTGCTATGATCTGATGTACCAATGGGCATGCACACGTGTCTTAAGTATAGCTGGTAATTTTTTGTGTTAAAACATGTTCTGTTTCTATAGAAATGGGATATCTATAGAAATATAATCACACCGCAGTCCAAAAACAAGATTATTAGCATGTATTTTCTGGCTTTAATTTTATGCACGCTGCAACAGAGCAGCTGGTGTACAATTGAAGGAGGGCTGAACGGCGTGGGGGAGGGTTGCCAGAATGACATCATACTGAGATAATTGATTATTGCCCTGTAACAATGGCAAAGGAGAGCAAGATAGTGTTTTGTTTGTGTCTCTGCATGTAACCTTAAAAATAATATCATAGTAATTTCCGGGCCCTGATTGGAACATACAGTGTTTATTGGGTAACAAAGTACACTTGGGCAGTTGTGACCACCTTGTAAACATTTAATGATAGCGTCAAACTGAACCAACGCATCATCTTTTAGTGTGCATCCACAAATCACAGAGAAATATGTAGCAACCCACAGAGAACTTTACACGCTCCTTCATACCACTGTGGGCGCTGGAAGTAATCTCAAGCTTCTTCAAGCTTCTTCGTGTATATCCTGCATTGATTTATGCCGCTTATGAGTGATTAGTAACAAGTACAGCAGTACAGATGGCATTTTATAACCACTGTTTCCTTGTGATTACATTGTGTCAATATTAGCCCTTTATCTTACATTATCTGTCTGCAGTATATTCATGCAAACTCCCCATAGTGTCTTTTTATCCTAGCTGCACAGTTGTATGTATAGTAAAGTATTATTAGGAATCGCTTGACAGTATTTGTTCCCCCAAAGCTGCAGTGTGCCTGCAGAACAGTCACGCTTGAGCAGTGCTGGGAGTCAGTACTGCTGATGTCAGCTAACTATGGCTCTGAAGTTACTGCAAGAGAAATGAAAGCCTTTTACATTCTACGCTGTTTGTGCTCTTTCTAGCCGTAAATAACAGTTCTGAAGTTTTGCAGAGAGTTTTTGTTGTTGAATAGACTCGATGCTTTATTGTCATTCAAAACATACAGAAGTTGGTGCACACTGAGAACAAAGTGTGCGCTGCTGCATGTGGGACAGTCAGATATTTCAGCCTTTAACAGCCTGACTTTGATAACATTTGTGTACACACAATGAAAAACTAGAAGAAAAAAAAAGAAGAAATAGTTGTTTTTTTTTAAAGTATTATTGTTGTTGTTGTTGTTGTTGTTATAATTATTATTATTATTATTATTATTATTATTATTAGAAATTTAAGAAGTTCAACTTTCTGGAAATGATTGTAGACCATTTGCACTTCTTCACCAATCTTTTTTTTCTCCATAAAAACAACCTCTTGTTTAAAAGAGCAAGAATTATTTATTTGTTTGTTTGTTTATTTATTCATTTTAAATCTCATTTATACATGAAAGATTTCACCAACAGACCTGGTTGATGTAATCCTTAACAAACCGAGGATGAACAGAAATAATCTTTTTTTTTTCTTCTGATGTGGAGTTAATCCTTATTAGCCAAATTAAAGATGCTTAAAAATTGCCATAGTTCCACTGCGACTTTGCAGATTTGCGCTTTGCTCTTTGAAGTCAGGAGGCTCACTCACATCCGATCTGATGTGTCATCTTATTTATTGAAACTCCTTAAAGTTCGTTACAATATTCTCAAAGTTATGGAATACAACATCCTTGTCACCAATGTACCAATACCACTTCTGTGTTGTTGTTTGTTTTGTTTTGTTTTTTTCTATCTTTGCTGTTGTTGATGATGTTTAGGGTCATAACTTCATGATATATCCAATCATCAAACCTCTAACGTTTGCAGAGGTTTGGGCTGCAGGGACAGTAGCCTCGACAGACAGATCTAGGCCTAGTTCTCCCACTTCTCTCGGCCACTTTATCCAGCTCCTCCAGATACCAAGGCATTCCAAGACCAGATATATAATCTTACTATCATTTCCGTAGATTTGCTTTCTGGCCCCCCTTCTGTTTAGCTTCTCTGAATATTTGTTTTGTTTTGTTTTTTCAGCTGCTGGAATTTGCTCTCCAACTAACGTTTGCTATTAATTAACTAACTCGGCCATTCTCTTCCAGGGATCACGCAATACTTGAGGCACATTTGTCAGCATCACCTGCTCAGATGGAAGGAATTAAAAATGCAATCACTATATCTGCAATAAAAGCAAAGTTAAGCTATTATTAAGCTACTAACGGCTTCAACTACAGATCTTTTTTGCAATGTTTTTTGACTAAGGACGATTTTTTTCAAGGTGTAATTCAAACCCATTTGCAGAGTCCACACATATTCACAGCTCAGGTTCAATATAGATTAGAACTTTGATTTTCTGTTGTGCAGCTTTGAAAATTGTCCATGATCACAGTATTGATTGACCTGTCTAAGATCAAAGTCACAGCACTGACAACTGCTTCAGGGTGGATTAGGCTGCAGGCGTTGTGGACTCATTTATCAGAGATTTGGCATTTTTGTTTTACTTTCTTATTGTTTTCAGGGAAATGTAAAAAGAGAGTTAGAGATTAATTAAGATGGAATGAAAATGAGAGAAATGTGTAAAAATAGATGTGTGTTTGTGTGTGAGGGAGAGAGAGACTAACACATGGCCTTAAATCTGTTTACACTGCAGCCTGTGTGTGTTTGGATTATCGATGAGCTGCAGAGGTGAAAGCATCTCAGCTCTAATTGACTTCATCGCAGTTCCTTTCTTGCTTAATTGTGCTCTTTTGAACAAATACGGGAAGGTCTCAGGTGTGACTGTGTGAAATGCTTCTAGTATGTGCGCAGTGTGAATCCCCTCCTGCATCTTAATGTGCACTGCAGTCTCTAGGTGAAGAGTGACAGTATTCTTTATGATTTTTAATGACTAAAAGGGTATAAACCAGGGCAGCAGCTGATTTCATTGTGTGGTGTGAGGAAAGGCTTAAGGAAAACTGCCATTAATGAACATCAGCATACGTATTTACATGGACTAAAGTCATACAAAAGAGAGAAAGCTTTGGATGTGCACTTCTTAAGTTGCCTATTTGGTTTTCTATATAAGTATAGTCTGAGATGAGAACTTTTATAGACTGAAAGATGTGCCATATCAAATAAATTCATCTCGCTTTCCTTCTTGCTCACACACAGCCCTACATTTACACATTCCCATATACTTACACATGACCTTCTATCCCATTCAGACAGCTGGCACTTTGAGGGCAAGTAAAATGTTGAGCTGGACTTAACAACACTAACTTTAAGGGATTTTTGTCAGATGCCTTGCTAGATATTGCTCCCAGTAAAACTCACGCACATAAAGCTCAGGACGGCTGTTCCCTGAAGGTCAAGATGCTGTGAACAGACCTATCATTGCAAATAAATTTGGGTTTTCTGTTCAAAAACACAGAAAACTGTTTTATTTTGCTTTATTTTGTTCTTTTTGATTTTAAAATTTTTGATTTTTAGCTGCATGCTAGTGTTAGTCCCTTGAACGCATAAATAATTTTCAGGGCAAAAGCAGTGTCACATTAGCAGGATGACACCTGTCTTGTGTGCCAAGATGCAGGTTTTTGGGGAGGGGCAGCAGGGTGGCATCAGAAAGAAGTGCGAGAGGCAGAGGCACCAGGCAGTCTGCTTGGTTCACCATCTGTCTCTGGGACCGAACAGATGTCTGAGTGGAAAGACCAGTCCCTGTTTGCTTCCAAGTTCACTTTCTCTCACATCACGGCTGCAGTGGATGTAAGTGCAGTTGGAAAAGGGTGTGCACAGTTCTGAGAGTGTGATGTCTCAGGTGTCAGATCGTCCGACATTTCACACTCAGGCTGACACGGGTCCCAGTCGGGCTCACCGTCCTCCATATGGAGTTAGTTAACAGAGATCACGTCCTTGTCATCATAAAGAACTGTCTTGTTTGCAGCACTTCTAAGTCAGGGTCTGGGAGATAAAGTGGCCAGCGAATGGGTTTACTCATCACATGTTCACTCACAGTTTAAATACTTTCTAAAATAAAATGAGAATTAAAGATTCAATTACTGAAATTTCAGTGATAAAAGTAAGATTAAGAGAGAGCCCTTCATGCTAACCGCACTCGCAGTATTCCTTCAATTATTACTTTTCACCAGGAGAGTTGCACATGTTAAATGTCAAAGGATCATACAGGCACAGTAATGAAACTTATGTAACTCAAAGAACATTTAAATGATAGTTTAAAAGATGTGTTTCCATCTGGCCTTGAGTTTGCTCTTTGCTCATTTTTGTTTTCCTTTTCTTCTGTCTGTCATTATCTGAATGTCATGAACTGCCAGGCAGGAGGAAGACCAAAGAGGAGATTTATGGACGTAGTGAAAGCGGACATGAAGGTAGTTAGTGTGAGAGAAGAGGATGCAGAAGACTGGGTTGAGATGGAGGCAAATGATTTGCTGAAAGGAAAAGAAGAACGATATTGCTGTTGAATCAAAGACATTTAATGTGTAGGTGACTGCAAAGGCTGCTTGACTATTTA
>JBAMYA010042299.1:0-14586 GCA_037176975.1 Arrhamphus sclerolepis
TGCAAACTCCACACAGAAAGGCCCCTGAGGAGGCTGGAACCAGGAACCTTCTTGCTGTGAGGCAACAGTGCTGACCATTAAGCCACCGTGCTGCCCCATTTAAATTGTTGTTTTTATTTATTAATTAATTAATTTATTTTATCTTAATGCCTTTGTAAAGCACTTTGAGTTGCCTTTGTGTATGAAATGTGCTCTGCAGATAAGCTTGCCTTGTCTCCATGGAATAAATGTATTAACATGGGCCTGCTAATAAAGGGGGTTTAGTTTTGAGGAACTGTTTGCTTTATATCCTGCTAATTTCCATGGAAGCTGTGAAGCTGTTGTTACTTTATCACACATCACTTCCCCATTTTTACTTTGCTTTCACAAAATAAAATATGTCACAGTGCGTTATTCATCCTATGATGTATTTTTCTTTTTTTTTTTTTTTTAAATCTGATCAGGACAAACTGATTATCTAGCGTGTGCTGATACATAAAAATTTAGAAAAGATGATTCAGAAGAGGATTTACTTTCTTTTTCATTTGACTTTTAAGAAGGAAAATGTCCCCTAAAGAAAATGTCACATGCCTCATCCTGCTCATTTTGGCCATGAACAAGTCATCAAGCCTGGTGATTTCTGGAAAAACCTCTTGCTCCAATTTCAATAAATGCCTGGAGTGAGACAAAGGGGAGAAAATTCAATGACAGAGAAAATGTGACCCACAATAAAGAGCCAAAGTGGATCAATCAGGATTTGGGTATACATTTTACTGAAAATATCCCGAACCGGAACCAGAAATATCATGAGTTTTGATGGTATTTTAGTTGAACAAAACTGTGAAATTTAATTTTTTTTTTTTTCATTCTGAAATGCTTCAGGCAATGAAGGATTTAAGCTAGTGACACGGTCTGAAATATCTGTTACTGCATTGGCTTCGTCTTAGAATTTTGTTTTTATCTAATTAAAGGAGTTTTCTTGGAACATTCTCAGTTGTTACATTTGTGTTACCAATCTAAAAACACAAAACAACAACAACAAAAAACTATAGTGGCAAAATTATAATTTAGTATTTAGGATTACTATGACTTGAGAGGGACTGATTTATAACTCTGCACTTTAAATAGACACACCGTCAGTTTCCAGTCCATGAGTTGCAGCTATTACAGAGCTTGATAAAAGAGTCTATAAAAACTACAATATCACTTTGACCTGGTTAATCTCTCCTTTGAGGCCAACCTACGTAATTTTCTCTTTTATTGCCGTCCCTGTAATAATTTACCCTTTTTCATTTAGACGGCCAATTTGGAGACTAGTACACTAGTAAAAGTCTTTCTAATGCTTTGAACAAATCAGAAACTACAATGAAACCTACTTACATATTTCCATGACATATGAATTAGACTATTGATTTTTGAGTCAGTCACTGTAGTCTAAGTGTCAGAATCCATTACAATTATGCATATGCATACAATTCTACGGGGATCCTCCTGCCGATAGCCAGCCAGGTCTTCCGTGACTTCCGTCAGACACAATTGTTAGGATAATACACAATGCTGCTAGGATACGACAACATTGCCGCTATACTGAGTACATTCCCGAGAATTCCATTTGTGCTGTAGTACCTGTGAGGGCAGACTGCTTTTACGCGGCATGAGACGTGTCAGAGGTTTGGGCTGATCCACTGTCAGTGAGTTGTCAAAGCAGATGGTCCAGGGGGATATTGGTTCCTCAAGCAGCTTTCTCATGCCAAAGCTTCAGTTACTGTGTTATCCTTTCATGTGGCCTAAATAACCAGAGTCACCAGTCAGGCAGATATCAAATGCAAAGGAATTTTACAGGAATGTGTTATGTCCTTGAAACACACACATTAGCACTGACTTAAGTTAGGGGCTCAAGTTAAAAATTGGTTAATTAGCAAGTTCAGTTTGTAATTTTAGAATTTTTAAGTTCCACCATCTGAGTACATTAGAACTGAAATCTCATATAGCCCAACATCAGAATCCAGCATGGTTTCTACTTGCATCAATAAAGTAAATACTCAACTATTTTTTTCTTTTGTAAGAGCTTTGTTTAATGTCATTCACATGAACCCTGATAAGCACGTATTGGCTTTTTATCAGTTACTACGCTGTTTGTATGTGTCCAGTGCTGCATGTAAAATCATTACAGCTAGCCAAGGGTAATTCAAAGCTTCATGATGGACATGATGTTTTTTTTTTTCTGGCTTTGCAACAGGAACGACTATGTGACCTCATTCTTAGCTCTTACTTCCGCGGTAAATGGAACACAGGTGTCTCGAGGAAGTTGGTTCCTAGATGTTTAAATTAATGTCAACATATGATGTGTCACACTGTTTAAATTTTCTGCTTTTATTTGTGCTTTTCTAGCAAATGTTACATCTCACGCTTGTTATCCCTAGTTAATAACATTAATTTGATCATCCTGATTTCGATTTTAAATGAGTGAACCAGAATAAACTAAGATAATAATAATAATAATAATAATAATAATAATAATAATTATTATTATTATTATTATTATTATCATTAACAAGTATTATTAAGAGCACTAATAATAACAATAGCGTTATTAATCATTTCACCTGTGTTGCCTCAGCTTCAGTGATATGAGTCATTTGCAATTCCTATAATTCCTCCAGTTTTCCCTCACCATAAAGCTCACAGGGAACTTTCAGATAATCAGGCTTGTTTTGCTTTAGTTCAAAGCAGTAGACCTTGTAAATTAGGGATGGTTTTCCCTCCCCTGGCGATCCAGAGCTCTGTCTCCTTTTTGGTGTGGGAAATTCCGCAGACTAACTGTCATGTAAACTCCGCAGGAAAACTCCCTGATCTCCCTTTCCTGCGCCGCGCGCGCGCTCTTGGCCTTTATGCGACGGGCACAAGAGCGCGGGCACGCGCCAAGTGTCGCGGGAAGCCCCTCGGAAGATATTAGGACCGTATGCGACAAGATGACAGTGGGGTTTCCCAAATTCTCCCTGAGTGCGCTCACACATTTTACATAACGAGCCCCGCAAATATTATCCACCCAGAGCAAAAGTTTAAAACTAAAGCAACGGAATTAAAATCGCTATTAGCCATTTTAGTTATTTCTTCTGCAATTTGAAACCCACGTTGCTTTTCTAATACACATATCACGTGGCCTCGGTGAATGGTTGTAATGTTTCAATGTCGCTCAGCCTGTCTATCTGTCTGTCTGTGAGCCGTCACAGCTGCAGTTTCCTCGTGCCTTTTTTACCCAGCGAACGCGAACGCCTCCTCAGCACATATCACTCAGCTATGAATCCCTGTGCCAGACTCCCTCTAGAGGCCTCTGTAATTACTACACCATTTCTTGTAAATGCTCAGCTTCTCAGATCGGCTGCTGTTTACACCAAAGACTGCATTCATGCACATGTTTATCATGCCAGGTGGCGAACTTTGAAATCAGGACGTGCGTATGCTCGTGTTCTTCGACCTATTTCAATTTTGCACTTTAATGTGCATGTGTGAGTTAAATATGACATATTATAGGCCTATGCAGTACAATATAGTAATAAATTCTGACTATGTCTGTGCAAGTCTTATTTTTTAACTTTGTATTTTATTAAATAGGCTGATGTTAGAAATATAACAAGCATCACCATTTAATGACATATAGGCCCTAAAGTGTAATAAAACATTTACAAATGAATTATAACTAAATCCATGCACGTTCTCTAACACATTTTAACCTCATATTTTACAGAGACTGATGTAAACACCACCATTTATAACATGTTGTATAATGCAGTAGGCTATATAATAATAAATTATAACTTCCCGGGCAAATTCTCGGCCTATTTTAACTTTGTGCTTTATACAGATTGATATATTACTAATAGAATAAACATCAGCGTTATAATACAACAAATAGCCTTACAATGAAACATAAACTCGTGCAGACATGAAAACCTTTGCATAAAAGCAGGTCACCTGCAAAGTCTGCACAGTTGACTGATAAATATAAATGTCATTCAGTGACAATGAATGTTTTGGTCTAAATTCATGAACATAGTCTATAAGCCCTGGCTCCGGCTAATTTTCTAACAACGTGATTTCTCGGAAATAGCTCCGCCGTTGAAAAAGATGTGCACAGGCGCATGCGCGCAACATTGTAAAAAAACACTGTAAAAAGTGAGGATACTGCCCTAACAAAATATCTATGTTTGATCATGTTACAAGCCTGTAAATGGTTTTTTTTGTTGTTGTTAAAATGCAACATGTATAGCTACACACATATATAGTCATGGTGATCTATACAGTGCATGCCATTTCCGTTGAAATAAGTTTATTTTATTTAGTAGATTTCTGCATTTCCAAGAAGGATTCAAGCACGACTTGCTTTGAAGGAGTGGACATTTCTTCTAGTGTAGCCTTATCGGGGAATACCCGTTTCGGCTCTGACGTCCTATATATTCAAGCTGCGCCACGCGCATTTGGCATTGCTGAAGAAAGGTGTCCAAGAGGATAACTTCACAGCGAGAAGGAGCTGCGGCGGAGACAGAACTTACATCTATTGGATAATTCCTACACAAAGAGCTTGTAAGTGACCTCATATCTGATCATGTTTACTTAAAAGAATATTACGAATTTTTGGCGCATGCATTTTCTAATTTTGTCACTGGCATTTTGTGTTCTATTAACAATTTTGAATAAATACCTGTTACAGTTAGATTTATGTCACATTGTTCAGTACTTATTTGTTGCTTACTTTGCGCTGATGGTACTCTTATTTATGGCCAGTACCTGATTTTGTGACGGAGGTCTGCATCGTTGCATGCAGGAGGCGATGCGAGCAATTGTCTCCCCGCATGTTACCGCGCAAGTCTGCAAACGTCCCCAACTTTTCTGGAAACTTTTATTGTTAAAAAAAAGAGCGAGAGCTCAGGCGTACTTGAAACTAATTTTCAGAGGAAAATTGAATACGATTTACTTAGGTTAGATATAGGTTAACATTATTTTTGTTCTGTTGAATGCCTTAAAAAATAAAAAAAAATAAAAAGTTGACTCCTACGCGTACGCCCCCCTTTGCGCGCTCTACACCTCCGGTTGAACTCGTTCTCACCCTCTGCTAGGGGCGGATCCTTTTACTGGACTACCGTATATATGTATTAATCTCAGTTTGTGCTCATTCTCTCTGTTAGGCCAAAATGCCCGTGTCAAGAATGAGGATGAGACCTTGGCTGGAGAAGATGATTGAGTCCAAAGAGATCGCCGGTCTCGAATGGATCGATGAGGTGAGAATCTTGCAAGACATTAATCAGACTAATATAAATCTTATGTCGATGTAATGAAATATCGACGTGTTATTGGACTGACCTGTTTTCCGTGCCATAGCCGATGTTCAGTTGCAAAGTCGAGGATAGTTCGGATTTTTTATTTTTTTTTTGTATTTGAGTACACAGTATGGTAAAGCCAAATTACATGTTCTGTGCTTTGGTAAAAGAAAATATTACCACCGTAACATACTGAAGTTAAAATGGTGCGATAATTGAATGTTTTTATGTCCTTCCCTATTGCAAATCTGCAATGCAAATAATATTTTTACATAATTGGAGGCCATACAGTGAAATTGTTGCCCATGACTGTGACTTGAAAAGCTGCTCCTGGGGAATATAAATTTGTTTTCTTTCTTTCTTTATGTATTTATTTATTTAAAAAAAAAAATAAAATAAAGAAAAAAAATCTAATTAATGTGCTTCCATTTCTCTTCTTATAACTCAGCATTTCTTCTTTGCATTTCAGAGTAAGACAATGTTCTCAATTCCCTGGAAACATGCAGCCCGGCATGGTTGGGAGATGGACAAAGACGCATGTCTGTTCAAAAGTTGGGCCATCCACACTGGTGAGCAAGTGTGAATGGGCACATAAACTGTATGAAAACAAACAAACAAACAACTTTTTTTGATGAAAAATGTAACAAACAATCATGCCTTCTGCAGGAAAATACTCTGAAGGCCAGACCTGTGATCCCAAGACATGGAAGGCCAACTTTCGCTGTGCGATGAACTCACTTCCTGACATTGAGGAAGTCAAAGACAAGAGCATAAACAAAGGTCATGCAGCCGTGCGGGTCTTCAGGATGCTGCCTTCTTCTCCCAAACGTAAAGGTTAGAAAGTGGTGAAACATCACTTTTATGTCATTTTAACGTTATGCTTTTTTTTTCTGATATAGAAAAAAATATCATAGAATCAATTTTCTCCATACTGGATGTCATAGAATCTCATAGAATCAATTTTCTCCATACTGGATGAGATTTAAGCTAAAGTGATTTCTTTTCTCTGCACAGACAAACGGAGCAAAGCAAAAGAGTCAAAGTCAAGGAAGAAGGTAAATGCTGTTAATGTTGTGCTGTAGCTACAAAGGTCCATTCAAACGATGTCACTGACCTAGATAGTGTTATGTAAATACTCTCTGAGCAGGAAATACGAGTGATAAGCATCCAGTGTATCTTACTTTTTGCTTCCTAAATCTGACTAAATTGGGGTTTCATTTGTCTTCTGCAGTCCACAACACCCAAGACAGAGGATGACACAGACTACAGTGACACTCAGTCGCCCGTCAGCCTGACGGATGAGACCATGTCTACGCAGGAAAGCGCCATTGACAGCACTGTGCAAACAGAGCAGGAAGGTGAGCAAGAATGTTTCCAGAGCACAGAATTAAAACTTCCAATTAAGTAGAACTGTATTGTAACATAATTGTTGCTGTGTTCTCATTTTAAGAACAAAACTAAAAAAATATTCTGAGAGACATGCACAATATTAATGCTGTCGTTGAATTGTTGCAGTTTTCCCGTTTCCGACATCTGGTTTACCAGATTGGACTTCGACGGACGAGATTGAGTCAGACCCTTTTTGCCTCTTCCAGCACAAATTCGAGGTTTCCCCTGCCCACAGCAGTGGTAAGAAAACACATAATATCTCATACTTACACATTTAATGAATTGGGATTACTAAGATAAAATAGATGGTTTAAGATTACATTAACAAACTTATTATGTTAATCTTCTTCTCTCCCTCTTTCTTCGATGTGATCTTCCAGATAATGACAGTTATTCCGATATTATCGCAGTAAGTATAGCTTTCAAGTCCTACTTTTACCTGCATGATTTTTTCATTGTCTACAAATCTTTATATTGTGAGGAAAAGCTCCAGATGGGCAAAATAACTCAGACTGGTGTTGCTCTTACAGCTTTGCAAGGAACTGGAGAAATCGGCAGAAGAATGGCGGATTGGTCCAGAGTTCCTGAACAATGAAGAATGCACCAGTCCAGAAAGCCAGTGGAGTGACTCTTCCTCAGGTAAATATTGCTGGCTGATGCGAAGAATAGATGTATAGTAAATTCAGCAACAAATAGTCTTGGCAGTTTTCTTCCTTTTCTCCCTTTGCTAATTTTAGATTTCTGTGTTTGTGTTTTTTTTTTGCAACTGAAGAACTTGAAGACGGACCCCAGTACACAATTTTGAGCTCAACCACAGATTCTACAGATGACCTCCTGGTCCCCTTTTCACAACACTTCGTATCAATGCACTGAGGACTCCATCACAGGGTTGGACTGGACTGTTCCATGAAACCTTTGCCTTTTGTAAAAACTCTTCCCAAACAGCCAACCTCCCCAACCCATGTGAGACCAAACATTTTCAGTGAAGTCTTCTCCCCTCTGTACATTAAGCTAAACCAGCAGCTACTTCATGTTGTGCTGCTGGTTGGAGAGGTGCCCACATCTCTCTTCACCATTATGTGAAGTTAAGTGCATTGCTTGGCTCAAAGAACACTTACTGCTCAATGCTCATGTTTTTAACTGGTTCAAAGCTTTTTTGATTTGCATCATGTAATCATTTGTAAGAGTGCAGAATCTGCTTAGATCATGTGTGGCATTATAGACTAATATCTCTTAATTTGGGGGATATGCCAACTTCAAGTGCAAATAGGTTACTACTTAAACCTGTGCTACAGTTGACAAGTAATCATTCTCTCATGCTTAACAATTATATGAAATCTGTCTTTTTCCGTTATTTGTACATCTAAACTTTTGTTAGTGGGCACGTAAGGCTTTCTTTCATCTGCATAAAAAGATCTGTCAACTTCCAGTAAAAGAATTTGTTTGGTTGTTCAAACTCAGATATTGTAAAATATTTTGTAATTAGTGTGTTTGTGTTTTTTTTTTATAAAATAAAGATGTCTTTTAAATATATGAATGGTTGGTGAATTTCAGTTTTGTTGATTTTTTTGTTGTTTTCATCTTCCTGTCTCTGTCCTTTTAAGTTGTTGTTAACCTTACTTCCTGTTTTAACATGATGCTCTGTTTTTGTCTTGTATTATGTTTGACTTTTCTGGTCTCCATCGTCCTGATGCTTTGCACCTTTGGCTTGTTAGCCTCCAGTGTCTATATAAAGTCTTTCCCTTCCACCTGGCTGGTCCCAAGCGTTTCCCCTCGCTCTGTTCAAGCTCTTGTTTTGTCCTGGTTCCTGTCTTGTTTTGGGGCTTGCTTTTCTGTTTCATTCCCCCTTGCTTTAAAGGCTTTATGTTGGCTTACTCCTGCCATCCTGGGACCCCAACACTGCCTGGAATGATGACTCTGATTGAAACAAAGTGTTCTACTTTTATTGAAATAATTATTTCTAGCAGATGTTTACGTCTCAGTTTAGTGAAGACTGCCTTTTCTTCAGAGTTGGAGCAATGCAACTACTGCAAAACGAATGATCACGGTCCAAATTGCAAATCATAGATATTATTATCAGTTCATTTGTAATAAAACCCAGAAGCAAATAACAAAGAAAATATAAAGGTAAACAACATGTATTTATTTTAACTTCCTTATCTGGGATTCCCCTACAATCCCCAATGATTTTTAGGGGAACAATGTCATTGTTTATTATGCTGCCATACATGTCAAAAAATAATCAGAATGATGAGCAATTAAAAACAAAACATTCACGGTAATGGATATGTCCACCATAGTGCATTGATAATGTAGATGAATATCTGTATATTTCCAGCTCCTTTCTGTAGACCACAGTCCATATACTTACTTGCTACTTATCTCAGGAATCTTTTCAAGTTCCTCCAATTGTTTGTTGTCGTCAGTCAGCTTTATAAGTCTACTTCAACGATATTTAGAACTTCAGCCATCTATTTTAGACAGCATTCTTTTCTTGAAGATTTCCTATTTGCTTTTGCTTGAGAATTTAGCTTGAAGATGAGACTGTGAGAGGAAGAATGCTGTCCAACAAAGAAAACACTGCAGAGTTTGGATGAAGCACTGGGTAAGCACACTTTACAGTAAATCATGTGACTTCAGGGTGCTCTTCTGTTAAAGCCTACTGAAGGGAAAATGGCACATTTCTTATAAAACTGTCAGCTTAGAAGTAGAAAGGGTGGCTGCAGTTTGCACTGGGGATTTGCACTTGAATGTCTCAACTATAGGCAGAATTTACTTATTATACTTTAAGATTTAGTTAGTTACTGCCTGCAAACTACATGTATTCTTAGATGACAAAAATAGTATAATTTTTCTCTTTAAACTTATAAAAACATTTATAAATAAAATTTGTATTTGCTATACATAACCTGTACTAACATGTTGACAACAGTGTCTGCAGTTGTGTTATGTTTAAAGTTGAGCAATTTTCCATAGTATATCTCATTATTTTATGTAATCTGGTCATGTGTGATCATGTTTCTGGGTCACGAAGGCTGTATAATGGTCAGCACTGGTGCACTTGTGTCGGTTCCCTCCAGGTATTATGGATTTCTCCTACCTTGATCTCTGAACACAAATTTTAGTTTTGGACTCAGGGTTTCCCACACGGAAATTCGTTAATTCATAGCGCTCTTTCTCCCTGTAATTCTCATTCACACACACACACAGGTGGTGTTGAGTTCAATATTTGAAATAAAAAAAAACTCCAGCTTTAGTTGTTTTTTGCAATTTATTCCTTGAATGTCACAGAATCATTTTGCCACTAAAATAGGCAAAGAGTAAAAACTAAACTTTAACCTCAGTTTTTGGTGAGTAATTCTCAACATGAAACTTAAGAGACAGGTTTTCCTGCAACATAAAGTTCAGGTATTTGTATGAGAAAACTAATTCTAGCGGTCTGCCCTGTAATGTGCAGAGTTGGGAACGAGGAATGAGACCAGGCAGGGTCTGGTTAATGAGCTCACTTTAAAAAAATTTAAGATTGAGCTAAATTATTTTAAATGCTTCTTGTAGCTTTAAAATTGTCTCAGCAGGTGATTCTGAAGAATAGATAAGCATACAGGTGTTTATTTAGGCTACGGCAGCTCAGAACGTGTGTGTTTGCACACTGCCCCCTGCACACAACCCGATGACAACTCCACCAACCACCACAACGCCGCAACACTGGATACCTCAACCAGCACTGGGGGAGCATCACTAATTGCTACCAGGTCTGTGGGAAACACTGTGGACCTTTTTGAAAATATCTTTTAAAAGGTACAGTTGAGTAATCATTAGTCACATACAGAGTTGGGTGCTACTTTATTCAGTTTTTTTTTTTTTAAATCTACTTTCATGTCCTGAGGGTCTGGAGCCCATCCCAGCTGTCATCTAATCGGTGGAATTTAATAACCCTAATCTTGAAGCATTTTTAAAATGCTTCAAGATTCAAAACAAATGCATGTCAACCTTAAAAAAAAAAAAAAAAAAGATAAAAGAAATCAAAGTCTTGATCACTGCAGTACGATTAGCAATTAATATTGCACAGAAAGACACCTGCCGAGACTTGTTCAATGCATAACCTGCTGTTTTGAACTTGCATTGCATTCTGATTCAGTGAAGTTCTAGTGGAAGATGGAGAATTACAGTTTTAACCAAGATGAACTAAAATAATGCTAATATTTAGGACAGTGCTTTGATATTAGGTACTTGCCTTACATCATGGCCCTTGAGAACCCTGAAAATAGATTCCCTTCTTCCCAGTTCCCAGAGATCACCACCAACTACAGGTCTCACACTTTGAAACTTTTATTGTTCAGCATGTCTTTTTACACATGGGGTACAAGCAAAGAGAACAAACAAGCACAGTAATTATGACATAAGAAAGAGCTACGAGCCTTAACGACCGTTGCCCAAACTCAGTTCCAGTCTCCAGTCTGGTATACCACAAGGGAGCTCATAGAGGTGCATGAGGACAGTACTGGTACGATGAAATTACTTTATTATATTGTTTTTATTTATTCTTTCTAAACATCTGCTGCACAACAGTTTTCAAATTTTTATTTTACAACAATAATCTGTTTGTTGAATTTTAGAATGGAAAGTTCTCACAAGTACACTTAGCCACAACGGAAAAAAAAAAAAAAAATCAAAAATTAGTAGACAACAGTTCTGATACTGAAAGTGTTTTTTCCCAATAATGTTTAAGAAATTTTCAATGCAGGGCTGAAAATGTCACTTTTACAGTGTAGTATAAGAACACTAAAGCTTCAATCTAGACCCGACCCAGTTCCTAAAAACAGACTCTTTTGGCTTTGACAGGCTCCCATCATTGCCGGGCATTATGGGAAATGATGTTCCAACAGCTCTGCTACACAACACACACACAGAGGCGTTTAGCCAACTCTAGAAATGAGCCGCCTGTAAACTTGGAGCTGCCTCTTGTATATCTGGGCAGATGTTTGTGCAGCACAACTGCTCACAAAAAACACACCAAAATGCTGATGTATACAGCGTGTTCAGAAAACAAAAGAAGAGAGGATTCCAGCGGTCTCCTGCACCATGTCGCATGAAGGTTTAAAAATCATCATCATCATGCCATCATTCCGGCTTTAATCCGCTCCACCAACGTTTCTGTCCAATGGCTTAACGACCTTCAGCACATGTGGTTTTGGTTACAAATTCTGGTCCACTTGCAATAACACAATGTGAAAACGAACCACCAAAGAAAAAAAGATAAACATTTTATTTGGTCCAGACCAAAGCAAGTGAACCAACGGATCTTCGTGGTGTAAGTACGAAATTGCATACAATTATTTTAAAAAATACAAACCAAAAATGATTATTTCCTAAATGAATATTGTGAGAGAATTTTTATGACTTTCTTCAAAAAGTCAAAGTTTAATTTAAAGACATTTAAAGGTTGTAATTTAAAGGAATTTCCATGCCTTTAAACTATTTGTGAAAGCCCAGATGATGATGATGTTATGACTTTGGAAGCCTCTGCTTTGTTGATAATATTTGAGCTAATTGGAGGAGGCCCTGTGATTGTATTTCAAGGCGAGCATCAAACACACTGCTCCCTCGTGTGACATCATAGGAAAACTGAAATAAATCAGCCAAGATATCAGGAAGAGAATTGTGTACATGCATAAGTCTGGTTGATCCTTCGGTATTTCCAGATGCCTGAAGATGCCACATTTATCTTTTTAAACAATTATACACATGGACAAACACCATGGGAATGTCCAGCCATCAGAACGCTCATAAAAGAGATGGGTTCTGTGTCCCAGAGATGAACATGCTTTGGTGCAGAATTCATGTATCAACCTCAGAATAAAAGCAAAACACTTTCTAAAGATGTTGGCAGAAGCTGGTAAAAGAGTGTCATTATCTGCAAAAAAGAAAAAAAAAAAAAAGCCAGCTTTCAGTTTGCAAATGCACACAGGAACAGGTGACATGCCCTGTGGTCTGATGACTCTAAAATTGAACTGTTTGGTCATTGTCACATTTAGAGGAAAAAGGCAAAACAAGTCTGACACCATGCTAACTGTGAAGTACGAGTGTGGCAGCGTCATGCTGTGGGGGTGTTTTGCTGCAGGAGGGACTGGTGCACTTCAGAAAACAGATGGCATCATGAGGAAACACCATTAAGAAGAAACATTGAAGCCACATCTCAAGGCATTAGCCATAAAGTTAAAGATTGGGTCTTCCAAAAATGGACAAAGACAATTAGCATACTGCAAAATTAGTTACAATGTAATGTCAAAGTGAAATGTTGTCCTGAAAGTCCTGCAAAGGTGTGTGGGAGCAAGGCAACCTACGAATCTGACTCAGATCCACCAGTTCTGTCAGGGGGAATGGAGCAAAGTTCTAACAAACTACCGTGAGAAGGTTGTGGAAGAAAACCTAAAAGGTTTGACCCAAGTCATCGCGTTTAAAGGCGATGCTACAAAATACTGAGTAAATGCATGTAAATGTCTGCCTGAAAGGATTAAAAATATTTCTCTCTGTCATCATTCTGGCAGCAAATAGAGATAATTTTGGTAATCCTAACTGACCTAAACCAGGTTAAAAAAGAAGTTAAGTCTGATTTAATATGAAAAATTAAGCAAAGGTTATGTCTTTTATACACACACATATATATATATGTATATATATATATATATGTATATAACTATGGTGAGCTGTATAAATACACATTGTCTTTGGGTGCAATGCTATACATGACAGTAAACATGTTCACAGTGTCAGCCCTCTCTGTGGTTGGCATTACTGCACACTTGCACCTTACTCGTGCAGTGTTTCTCTGTCTCCGACGTACTTCCTTTTCAAGACAGAAGGCAGACAGAAACATCACACGGGTCGTCTTCTTTCTTCATAGCTGCTGCAGAAGTGATGAGCCCCAGCTTCTTAGATCCATTACAGATTGTCTTCCTTTAAAAAGAAAACATAAACATACACGATTGAACACACACCCTTGTACACGGGATTGTACTCGTCTTCCAGGCCATGTAGACGTAAAACACATTTACAGTAGAATATGGGAAACAAAGTGTTACTATTTTTCCACCTACAGCATGAGTCAGCAGTCATAGTAAAACATGTACGTTTGAGGAACTGGAACACTAATGAATATACCAACAGAAGTGAGTAAAGTAAAAAATGGTCATTTCAAAACAGGGAACCTTTTGATTAGGATTTATTAACAAAAATAATAAAGTAGTCTAAATGGGGCTTGAACAAATTGAAGTCTGGCAAATGTTAGCACTTTTTTAACCGTTGCAGTTGCTCTCTGAACCGTGGCAGCCACAAGAAGAAAATAATGGCACCCACTTTACCACACTGAGAACTCTTTTGTTCAAAACAAGCAGAGGTCAGAGATGTTGGTGACAGTATTGGAAAGAAAAAAAAAAGTTAGACAATATTATAAAATTATATTAGCCCTCCCGTTATGTTGCAGTTAGAAAATTTATATGTATGCTGGAAAAAAATTTAGCATTTTCATGGTATGAAACTGCTTTTGCTTGGCTTAATCCTCCTAATCAACATAAAATTGTTAAGGTTAGGTTGCTGGTGGGGGGAGGGGGGATTTCAAATTTCATTTCCACAATGAATACCACACAAGGGACAGGTGATAACATGTCCCTGCTTCACTTGTTACATCTGGAAGGCAGCGGCTCTCAGATGTAAAGATGGGCAGATGTTCACCAACCTGTTCCAACTTTTCTGAGGTTTGTTGCTGCCATCTAAGTTGAAAAAAAAACAAAAAACAAGCTCATATTTTTCAATTAAATGGTAAAATGGTTTCAAAATCTTTGCTCGTCATCTTCTACTGGGAATAAAATATGGGTTTATGAGATTTGCAGGTCAGTGCATT
>JBAMYA010042300.1:0-14584 GCA_037176975.1 Arrhamphus sclerolepis
AGAAGCACCTCAGCACAATTTCTGTATGTAACCATACGCTGTGCTCCTTGCAAGTAAAACTATATTTTTATAAAAAAAGATACTTTGACTCTGAGTCTGATTGTATGTTAGGAAAACTTGGGTACGAACTGATAGCACTTTCTCTTACAGTCCTATCTGCAGATCAGTTTCCTGACACCTACCATGGTGATGGTGATTTGATTCATTGGAGCAATTGTAAAAATTATAGGAGTAATTTGGTCCATTAAATACATGGTAAAAATAATTAGCAATGGTAGCTAGTTAATGTTTGTGTGCCTTGAATGATCCCTGAACTAGAAAGGTGCTGTACAAGTGGGCTGCTGTTGTGATTGCTTCAATCTGATACAGGTAAGGTCTTTTTTTGTTTTGTTTTTTAAATCATAAAAGAACAAATTTTCCACTAAACAAACTACTTTTGCTTGCATCATTTAGACCCATGCAGGTGCTATATCTAAATTATAGATGTAATTAAAAAAAAAGAAATTCACATTATAATGAATTATAGCACATGTGTAAGACTGACCGTAACCTAGGCTCTTTGTTGAATTAAAATATCATGTTATCAGTACATGTTGGTAATTATGATTCAAGTACCATCCAGACTACATACTTGATTAGGCAGTTGAGGTAAAATGACCATATCGAGTCCTTTTCAAACATTTTAGAAAAGTGGCAGAATTCAATCAATGATTTTTTTTTTCTGTGAATAAATTTATTCTATTGAAGTTAGTTTTGTATATAAGAGAATCTTTTTCATTGATTTATATTATTCTGGAATATGGGCACAGCTGATTTTAAATAAATATTTTTGTATTGTAGACCCAAACACAAGTGAAAATAAAGACCATGTTGAGAAACTGACGCAGTGTCTTCACGAGGTTACTTTATCATTCCCGAAACATTCCTGAGCATTTTCATATTTGCAAATGCATTAAGTAAACACATTCATGGTGATGTGTTTTTTTCATGCAGAAAAGCTTTACAGCTCACTGGCACAAACGGGCAAACAAAAACCATAAAGAGAGAGGTTTTATTTATCGATTTAATTTTGTGGACATCAACCAAAGCAAACAGATGAGTTAAAGTCGTGAAGGAACTGTGTCCCATTTCTGTCACCAGTGACAGACATTTGCAAAATCAGTGTCATGGCACACAGCAGTGATTCACACCATCACTGCAGCTGTTTTCAGCCATAGAATTATATTTACAAAAACTGCTAAACAACCACTCATTTCAGCAGAAAACTACACTGAAACCTAACAAGGGCCTTCGGCATGCAACAGCAACTTGGCACAAATTCTCCACAAGTAATAAAGTCAGACACCATGACAGGTAAATCAATACATTTCCTTGGGAGGCATTAAGCTGTGTAATGTGTAATGAGAAATATTCCTTCCTGTCTGTACTTGATTACTTGTGTTTGGAGAGCGTACTTTTTCAAAAAAATGTCTCATTTGGCATTTGTCATCTTTCTCATAGTCACAATCATAATTCACATTAAAATTTATATGTCAATGCAAAAGTATAGTGCGTTTTCATCCTTAAGTTCACCTCAGTCCAATCATCAGCTCTGCAAACGTGTTTTGCTGTCTAGGCTCCACTGGTGATATCAGAGGTGATAAACATAACTTAATGCCCAATTTATGGAACCAGATTTTAAGAGCAGAAGTGAAGTTATCACTTCAGCTACGTAGCACTTACAACATAGCACTTCACTGATGATCGGTGAATTAAAAACTTAACAGTACACAATTATTTACATTAAGAAAATAAACGTTTTGGCGCGCTGTTAATTGTAATGACAACATCTTGCTAATCCCAGTGCCTTTACCAACTCTGCCTACACATCTATTTACTACAAACTCCAAAAAAAAGTCAAAAGGTCAGTAACTTAACATCTTTTCAGGTCACAGCAGTGTCTTCAGTGCACACAACTGTCGGCCTGTCACTGTTACTATCTGCCAAAGTAAATATTCTAGCTTGTGTCTTATATCTCATTGTTGATTTTTTTAGAGCCATTTTTTTTAAATCTCACTTCTATCCTCAGTGCGACCTCAGGTCCCCCAGAAGCAGAACAACAACCAATCAAGGAGCTTTTTTGACCATCCCATCGCTGGGTGGAAATTCCAGTCAAATCAAATCAAATCAAATCAAATCAAATCAAATCAAATCAAATCAAATCAAATCAAATCAAATCAGAAAAACTTAATTCTTCCCCAAAGGGAAATTCAACTATTACAGTAGTCTCACTCTTCAAAGATTCATTGTAGGTTATTTTTGTGTTCAGGTGGATCTCCTGCAGTGGTCTGTGTTGCAGCAGATCTGAAGAATCCTGAAGACGCTCTGCTGCTGAGTCACTGTGTTGGTTCTCCATGATGTTTTTATTTTAAGTATCCTCCTTTGCACATTCAGCTCCAGAACGGAGCCAGTCTTCTTTATCAGTTTGCTCAGTTTCTTTAAGTCTCTGGTTCTGATGCTGCTCCTCCAGCAGATGACTGCAGATCAGATTGTCTTCAACAGATTTATAGAAGATCTGAACATCTGGCTGTAAACACTGAAGGACCTAAGCTTCCTAAGAAGTAAAGTCTGCTCTGTTCCTTCGCATGAACAGCATCAGTGTTGTGTCTTCAGTCTAGTGTTTTGTCCAAACTCTGAGATATTTATACCCCACCACCTCCGCTTCTTCTCCCATGACGGAAATACTACATACTACATACATAATCCTGGATCTCCTAAAATCCACAATCATCTCCTTTATTTCTTTCACATTGAAGATGAGATGATCGTCCATCCATCCATTATCTATACCCGTTATTTCCTGTGCAGGGTCATGGGGGTCTGCTGGAGCCTATCCCGGCTAACTTCGGGCGAAAGGCAGGGGTCCACCCAGGACAGGTCGCCAGTCCATCGCAGGTCCACATACATACAACCATTCACACTCTCATTCACACCTAAGGGCAATTTAGGAACACCAATCAATCTAAGGAGCATGTCTTTGGACTGTGGGAAGAAGCCGGAGTACCCGGTGAGAACCCACGCAAGCACGGGAAGAACATGAAAACTCCACACAGAAAGGCCCCTGTGGAGGCTCGAACCAGGAACCTTCTTGCTGTGAGGCAACAGTGCTGACCACCAAGCCACCGTGTTGCGCCATGAGATGATCGTTCCCACACCATGCCACAAACTGGTCCACCAGTTCTCTGTCCTCAGTCACTTGTCCATCACTGATACGCCCCACAACTGCAGAGTCATCTGAGTATTTCAGCAGATGACAGGACTCTGACTGCTGCTGGAAGTCTGAGGTGTTCAGAGTGAAGAGGGATGGAGAGAGTCCAGACCTCTGTGGTTCTCTTTGGTGCTGCAGACCACCTGCTCAGACTTACAACCATTCAGTTTCAAACTAGGGTCTGTTTGTCAGGTAGTCAGTAATCCAGGTGATTGTGGAGGCATCTGGAGTTTCTTATGTATTAAAGCAGCTGGATGGTGTTAAATGCACTGGAGAAATGGAAGAACATGATCCTCACAGTGATGCTGCTTTGTCCAGATGACTGTAGCTTTGATGAAACAGGTGCAATGATGGTGTCTTCATCTCCAACCCCACAACCATAATTCTTGCCGTTAGTGCTGTTTTAGCTTATCCTGCCATGGATAAGTAAGCTACCTATTTAAATAGTTCATTGATTGTTACTTTAATTCTTAAAGTTATTGTTTGGCTGGTTTCATTGTGTTTGTTCTTGTTGTTATTGATGTTTATATATAACATCGATGTACAAAGCTCTGCTCCGAACAGAAAGTCCCCAGGGAAAATTCTGAAACACGACACCACGTGTCTGCGGGGACTGGGAGCACCCCCATCGATTACAGCAGCAGTGGTGCGGTGCCACCAGAATGTCATACCTGGTGGGACCCAGGCGCTAGCCCACCGAGACCTGCACATCAGTGCTACACACTGAACAGCAAGTAGTTCAGACCATGGACCAGACAGTCATCCTGTGTGAATGCAGCCGCTTTTTCTGCCTTTTTCCTGGTGTAATTATGATGGATTACATAATCAATTACATTTTGGGGCAAAATTCAGGAAATTTGGCAACGTTAAGCTTCACGTGGAGACTCATAAAAAGAAAAAAGTTCAGAGCACCAGAAGAGATGATAATGATGATGAGCTGCACGGCTGCGTCCAGTTTACTGTTGCTACAGCAATGAGCCTCATTTGTCTCAATTCAAGTGATCATTTGATTTCTTTTATTATTTTGTGTGTTTTCCTGTCACTTCCAGTACAATATTTATCCACAACATTAACATTACAACACAGTATAAGCAGCTGTCGCTAAGAACAGAAAGACATTTGACGACATTAATGTCTGTAAACTATAAAAAACACAGACGTAAAATTACATTTAAAATTACAATTAAAGTCCCTAGGTAATACTATTCCAGTATGAATAAGGCATTAATTGATTAACGGTAACTTAAAATGTGAGGAAACACAATCTCAACACTTTCAGATTAACTCAAGATGAACAGGAAGCCTCTGAAATATTCACAGTGAGATGTGAGGTTGAGCTCAAGATAGAGCCAAACATGGTGCTCAGAAATTATTTTCTGCCTCTTCTCAAGGAGATGCTGGTCCTGATGAGGTCAGTTGTTATATCACAAAATGTGCTGATAATGTAACAAAAACAAGAACACACACACACACACACACACACACACACACACACACTTGAACAAGTTCAGCTTTATCTCTTAACCCAACAAAACACACAGAGCTCACACTGTGTTACTGTTTCCCAGCAGAGGAAAATGATTTATAATAGCCTCCCAGCTGAATGTGTAACCAGTGGACTTTCTAATCTATCAAAAGATTAGAAAGATGTGATCTTTTTTTTGCCCCTTGTTGTACTGAGCACAATATGCTGTCACATAAATGGAAGAATATTCAGTCAGGAACAGTTTTATCAGAGTATGAGGGATAAACACGCCCGAGGCTACTGCAGGCACTTTATTAAAAAAACAAAAAACAAACAAACAACCAGTTTCATTTCATAGAGGAATGGAAATGAAACTTGCTTATCAGACATAAAAACTACCCGGCTGCTGAACTCTCAGAACAACGGCAACAGAATTCACTAATATTGTGTGAATGATTTCACACAATTGCTTCAGGATTATTTACTTGATAATCACTTCTTTCACTGGACTAATCATGTTAGTGATGTTTCAGTCAAACTGAAAAAGTGATAAATGCACGCATATAGTAGATGGAAACAAAAGGCATCCTGAAAACTTAAAAAATAAAAAAAAGAATAATAGTGTCCTCAGCAGGTTTTATCTTTCAGATCAGTGCTGTGAGAGGAGTTGAAAGTCTGCATCTAGGTTAATAAATAAATACAGAAATGAATAAATAAACAAGTATAGTCTGAATTATAAAGTAAAGACATCAAGATATTTTTTCCAGATGCTCAAATTATGCATCCAAAGAAAAAGAAAACAGGAAAATCAACAACTGTTGGTTTTTCCACATCTTTAGCTCTATTAATCTGAAAACCCATAGAAGTCATTTAGAAAACATAAAGAATGAATCAAAATGCCTCACAGAGCAGCAAGAGGTGGTAGAGGCTCAGATTTGTGAAATACTTCTGATTCATACTTCTGGATCAAATGCAGCATTATGCACAAGTCCAGTAAATAAGCCCTTCGATAAGTCAGTTTGGATTTAGTTTTGACAAAGTTCACTAAGTGTAAAAGAACATTAAACAGAGTTACAGAGTTGCTCTCCAGCTCAGTCAGACTCGAGCAGGTGGAGACAGAAAAACAGCAGCGCAGCAAGCAGGGGTTATTTTAGGCTTTGGCACATCACCGTTTGATACATAGAGCTCTGCTGACACTGTTTATTTTCCTGATGAAGGGGGTGGATAAATACTCTGTCTTTCGTCTGACATGATGTGCATCTCTACTCCAACGGGCAAACATCTCTGAGAATGATTAAACAAAAGGCTGTGCTGCTCAAATGGGTCCAGTCAGTAGAGCCCTGTGACATCTTTCATACCATTTTTCTAATTAGCATCACAGATATACCTATCAGTGGACTCTCTTCCAATTAAGAACGTCATTAAAATAATCTGGTACTTACTGGGTTTTAAAATAAGGTGCATACAATCTAAAATAAACAGCACGTGACATTTGTACGGTCTCATTATTTATTCAATTGAACATTGAGAAGCAACCTTTGAAAAAATTAATACATCCTCACTGCTTCTGCAGGAATTTAAAATGTAAGAAGCTGCCAGGTGCTACCAACCCAATGCACGTAGTTAAAATTACGAAAAGTGATTCCGCACGATTTCTAACTCAGTGAGTATCTCCTCACCATCTTGTGAGAGTTTTCTTGGTATGAAGGTGGGATTTAAAACATCTTTCTGGTTCCTCTGCAGAAGTTTCCAGCAAGTCCTCACTGTCCATCACCTTCTCCTGGTGCAGTGTACCACCAGGTGGTAAACCGTTGATATTGTTGTTGTTTAATTTCAAACTAGAACACTGAAATCCCCCAGTAGAACAAAATGGAATATAATCCAGCAGTTCTCAGATATCATCTCTGGAGAACCAGTCTTGGTTCTCTGACTTGATTGGCTGTCAGGTCTCATGTGGGATGGTCAACATGTGTGCAGTTGGTCTGTGTGTTCCTCATCCTCTAAACCTCTACTGTAAAGACTACAAAAACCACACTGGTTAAAGCAGAAGCACCCTTCAGGTTTAAAATCATAAGCTTCTGTATTGGCTCTTGGTCCAGGTCCATATGGGACAGCTTCTGGGTCTGGACACATGCTTCAGCTGCCATCAGTATCACAGAGAAACCAAAGAAGGACTTAAAACCTTCAAATTGAAAGAAGGTGTATTTCTTTTTTTTCCTTTTTCTTTCTTTTATGTTGATACTTCATCAATCTCATTTCTTGGCTGCTTTTATGCAGTTCATCTGTGCTATCCTCTTATTGTTACTGGCCCTCTTTCCCTATCTCTGTCATCATGTCAGCTGACAGGAAGAAACGAGTCAGGAGCCACCATCCAGGCACACCCATGCTTTTGACTCCACCCACCTGATGATGTGGAAGATGGCTGATATGAGGAGCTCATTGTAGACGGCCACAGCGATGTAACGTGGCTCGTGGAAGGCTGAGGGTATGGTCCGGACTGCGTAGCACAAGTATACGCCCCACAGCAGGAACAGGAACTCAGCTGAAACACAGACAGAGAAGGCTGAAGTGTTCCACCTAATTTAAAGCTCCACAGGTTCTTAACTTCTTCAATGTATTGATTATCTATAAAGTCCTTCCTGTGAGGCCCCTGTGTTCTTGACTGAAGTACCAAACGGGCTCAAATCTTCCTTGTGTTCATACAGTATTTTAAAAAAATACACAAATTCACCAGGAACAAAAAACAAGGCAAGTTTCCAAAGAGTCCAGATTGTTCATGATGATTTTGTATTTATTTCTCATTTTTTAATGCAAAGCTCCTCCATAAACGATGTGCTTCCCCCGCTGAGCATCTGTTGTCACACTGCTGCGATCACTGAATCTCACCTAAAGTCACCTGACAGCGAGTTTCCCAGAAGATGTACAGTTATTACAAAAAAAATCTGTCTGTGTCCATGGTAACTGAGATATTTCAGAATTGACAGAGCACAGAGGGATCATTATCATCTAAACTGTCTGTGTAATGAAATCTTAAAGAACATCAGTCACTAAAATCTATAGAAATTATTTTAAGATGTGAATAAGAGGACTCCCTCCGGCTTTCTGCGGTATGGGAGCATGAAATGTTATTTTCTGCCTCTGTTTTTGCTCTCTGGAGTAGAGGAAAAACATTTTTACCAAGAGCAGAGACCCCATTTGCTTTTCAGTGAAGGATAATTCTAGTTTTTCAAATGAGGTTTGCAAAGTCAAGCCTACAAAGTCATCCTCTGATGTAGTCAATACAGCCACTTTAGTTATGTTTCCAAGGATTATGAGGCCTTCACAGTTAACACAGACCATTAACATTGGTGAGGATGCCTATTATATTAATCACAAATGAAATGGTACTTTCCACTAAACTGAGACGCATGCAGTGCTATATGCAAGAAAGAATGGATTATTATTCTAATTAATGCAGATTAATTATAGATCTGCATTAATTGGCTATTGTATTGTATCATTATCAGTAATGTTTTGCAAAAGCTGCTTAATAATTCTTAGGCATTTTTAGAGAAACATGCAAGACTGAACAAGCACGATTACCACACGTATGACAGGCAGCATTATTATTGGAAGCTTCCTCCTTTTTTTTTTCCTGTTGTTCTTTTAATTGTAAAGTTTGATTTGATTTGATCCTGTCCTTTCTGTCCTATAACAGCAGGGTTCCTCCAACAGGTCCCATCTCATTTACACACTTTCAAAAGCACAAGCAGTCGGACCTCCAGGCGTGTTTAGTTCAACTTAAAGTGCAGTATTTGTTGGAAGGTGCCACTGCTTTTCCAAACGATGCTGGATCTCCAGAGTGCCTGTGGCTGTCCTCTCCTCTAAGGATCTCCCACTTCTTCTCTGTTGGTAGAAAAATCTCTCTGCATTGTTGGTCACATCCCCACCAGCTTCACACTTCACAGCCTCCTCCTTTTCTTCTCCTCTTCCTCCTTTGCATATATTTATCCATCAGTCTTCAGACACTGACCAAGCCTGTCTTAAGGTTGCCATCTTTCCTGACGAAAGTCTGTCTTTTAAGAGGTTGTGCTACAGTTTGGATCCAAGGCCATCTGGGCCTTCAGGGATGCTCAGGTCACTTCTGCTTGTTCTTGTGAGAAAGAAAATGCATTCATGTCAAAAACACAATGCAATAACACAAACTGGGCTTTACCTTGTCCTCGGATTATGTTTCCTTTCATATTTTTCTTGCAAGATTTCCCATTGAGAGAAAATAGAACAGCTAAATCCATCTATCCCTCAAATCTAAAGGTAGTCTAAGTTGTGAAACCAAAGCAGTGCTCAGTCCTGTTTAATTCATTGCTAATCCTGATTTATTAAAGTTATGTGAGTAAGGGAGACTAAAATTATTAACATTATCATCAAAAGTACAGAGAAGGGGTTTTGTTCAAATTAAAAAGAAAATGAAGCAAGGCTATAAATGAACAGGCTGACACAGCAGGATTTCTTTCTTTCTTTTTTTTAGCAAGCAGGTGGTATGTTTTGGAACATTTTATGCTTTAAGACGTTGTTCTATTTATCTCCAGCTGTTAGAACTTCAAAACGCAGAGGTTTTGCTAACAGAATAAAACTTTACAGTCATTATATGTAAAGAAAACTGCAGACTGCCTATGGTGCAAAAGACTCAACCGATAATAAAAAAAGACACGTGCATCATGAAATATGAATGAAAGATCTGAATTTCTAAAACATATATGTCTTGTACAGAAACAAATACTGGATTTTGATTTAAATATAAAGTAATTTTAAGTGACCTTCTTAGCGCACTTTCATGCTCAAACACTCACAAAGCTGATTACTGTGAGGAAACTTGGGTGTATTTTTGAGCAGAATTAGTCTTTTTAATCACACATAAAACATGTTTAAAATGACTGCTTTCTCTCACCCTTATAATAATGCAGAAATGGTGAAAATTACATCTCAAGAGTGATGCAAAAAAAAAAAAAATCACAATTCCTTGTTAGTGAGACGCCCTGAAGCTGCTCTGAACTGCCTCCAGCTGATCTAAAATGCTGCAGCAAGAGTTCTGATGAGGATTTGCAGGAGAGATGATACTTTTCCAACCTTGGCTGGATTTTACAGACATCTTGTTCATGCAAATACATAAGTACAGAAACCAAGCTCACCAACTGCCACCATGTAGTCCCATCGATCCAGCAGACACATGCTGAACTGCAGTCCTTCTGGGGTGAGGCCTGCAGCAATAAGAGCCCGACTCAGCTCTGGGTTCTGGCACACAGCGGAGGTCCAGGCCACCAGAAACCACAGCACCACCAGCAGAATCACAGCCAGCAGCCGCAGGACCCGCCAGCTGGTCATGTAAGGTGTCCTCTGGGCCGTGCGGGACAGGAACACTTTTAACACCCTGGGAGGGGGACCAAGAAGGAGAGAAGTGGCTCAAATACTTTCACTGCTGAAAGAAACGATAATAAGCATCATAAGTGTGTTACTACAGCTCGCCGGGCCATTACAGCCCCAGTTCTCGTTTTTATTGCTCTCATTGACATGCCCGCTTGTATTTGAAAGGCCATGAGGAAAATGGTTAATTACATAAAATATATTGATGATCTATGATGTGAAAGAACTTAAGTTCAGGAAGAATTTAAGCAGCAACAGAGCAGAGAAATGACATGAAGCTTTAAGAGTACACATGGTAACTGATTCTGCCTTGTGACTACATGGATGTATGTGACAACCCAGTCACTTTTTATTGGTCCAGTTAGGTCTGAAAATATGTAAATCAGAGTGGGGTTCAGTTCCACGACATCACAGAGTCAGATCACGGCAGAATAATCTACTACAAAACATCTTTATCTAGCCAAAACCATAAATCGCCCTGCATCAGCTGAACCTCACATGTGGGAAAACTATTTCTCTTTTTTTGTTGCTATTAGCAGGAAATTATTATCAGCAGTTCTGCAATTCAGTTAACATAAAAAGAAATCAGCTAATGTTTCACTACTGGTGCTGTTTTTGTATTTATTTTTCTGTCCTAATGGAAGGTGCCATTTGCCAATTAAAACGTTGATCGGTAAAAAGCTCAAAGGAATGGATTTAAGGGAGAATTAATGCAGAACTTTGGCCTGTCCAATAACTGCTTTTCGTGTCACTTCAGCAGTCCCAACTGTCAATTATCCCAACGTGGACCATTACGGTGTCTGACTTACAACAGGATTCTGTCTAAAAGGGAGATCTGTACCATCTGGCTGAACTGCCATTAAGGGAAATAAAAGTATTTGATCATAAAATTCCTATTAGAGCTTTTTTCTTCCATTAATTTGATGTGGTTGTGTTAGTCCTCAGTCCAGCTTATGTGTATGTGTGTTAAGGCTTGAGTGTAATTTGTTTCCTAATTGAACTCAGCATTATTTTTTACATTACATTTAGCAGATGCTTTTATCCAAAACAGCTGACAACAGAGGAAATACAAGTAAGTGCAGTTAAATCAGCATCCAGATGAGTGCAGCATTGAAGTCACTGCAGCTAGGACATGATTCAGGTGCAGGTCAGGAAGTTAGCTACAACAAAAGGTCTTCTTGGAGGAGAGTTTTCAAGAGCTTCTTGAAGGTAAAGAGGGACAACTCTGCTCTGGTAGCTACTGGTATCTTCTTCCACCATTGAGGAAGCACGTAGACAATAGTCTCCACTGACATCTCCTTGTGTGACGAGAGGGCAAGACCAATGTTCTCCCAATGAGTGCAACACACAAAAAGGGGTGTAAGCTTTTACAGCTGAGGTCATGTAAGCAGGTGTGGACCCTGAGAGCACCTTGCAGGCAAGTGTCAGTGACTTACGTCTCTAATGGTGCAGCCACAGGTAGCCAGTGTAGCTGAATAAACAGAGGTGTGACAGCCTTCTGGGTTGATTAAAGACCAGCTGCACCACCTTGTCTGGATCTATTGTAGAGGTCTTATTGCGGAAGCTGGGACGCCAACTAAGAGGGCACTGATCAAGGCAGACATCACCATGGCCTGTACCAGGAGTCATGTTGCATGCTGAGTCAGGTACGTCTTATTTACTGTATGTCCTAGAGTGTAAAGTGTGACATGACTGGGAAACCAAAGCATAGTGGTCAGAGTAGGATAACTGGTCATCTACCATGACATCCAGGTTCTTTGTGACCTTCGTAGAAGCGACAGGAGGCAATGTTTTTGTTTATATTGTGGTTGATTGAATGATGGACAGGGGTCACCAATACTTCTGTCTTTGACAGATTAGATCAGCTGAAGGTGGTGTTTCTTCATCCAGGCAGATCGGCCAGAGAGACAGAGAGATTGTGGGGTCATCCAGCGGGGATGACTGGTAGAGTTGTGTATCATCTACATAGCACTGATATGAGAAACTGTGTGATTGAATAAGGGGCAAGATGGTATCGTTGTGCAAGGCTGGCCGTCTCACCGCCCGTCTATCAAGTGTGTTTGGTCTTGTTTTTATGGTTTTATTGCTTTTTGCGCGTTTCCGGGATGTGTCTGCTCTGCTGGTTTATGATCGTCAAGTTCTTCTCAACCTCAGAGTTTCTATGGAGATGCGGTCAAGTTTTGACGTGGGATCTAAATCCGTCCCGCCGTTCCTAGCGTCTGTTCCAGCGTATCTCCGTCGTCCACCTCCAGTTACCTCCTTGTGGAGGAAACGCTTCAGAAGACGTGGGAAACGTGGCGGTGTCTTGGTGAGATTAAAGGCATTTGTGAGATCTGGCTGTGGATCGGACTCCTCCCTCGGACGATCGGTAATCGTACAACCACTGGGCCTGCAATGGATTCGTCCTGTCATCCCTGCGCCCTGCATGCGCAATGTGCATGCAGACGCGCAGAAAGAAAATACAGAAAAGATACTATTCAAATCTCCTTGGACATTTTTAAAAAGAGTTTATTAGAATATCAAAGAGCTGTTGAAGCTGCAAAAACACACTTTATATCTAACCTTATATCAAGTAATTGTGACAAACCTCAGTTTCTTTTTAAAGTTCTTAATTTTCTTTTAATTCCTGGGGACCCAGATGGCGTTCTGCCATCACAGACACTTTGGAATAGTTTCCTGGAGTTTTTTATAAGCAAGATTTCTTCTATTAGGCCTCCTTTGCCTTCCTTCTTGATAGATCCTGTGTCTGAACCTATTTGCAATGCTGTTTTTTGAGAATTTTGAGCAGGTGTCTCTCTCGTCTTTGACTAAAATTGTCAAGCACCTCAAGCCCTCCAACTGTCCTCTGAACAGTGTCCCGGCTCGACTCTTTAAGGATGTTTTTAATTGCTTAGGGCCGTGTGTTGTTGACCTGATCAATTCATGCTTGAGTTCTGGTTGTGTTCCAGCTGCCTTCAAACATGCTGTTGTGCAGCTGCTCCTCAAGAAGCCTAATCTAGATACATCAGTTCTTGCAAATTACAGGCCAATTTCTAAACTCCCCTTCTTGTCTAAAATTTTAGAGAAAGCCGTTTATAACCAATTACAATCTTATCTTGATTTTAATGGTCTTTTAGAGAAATTCCAGTCTGGTTTTAAAAAGTTCCATAGCACAGAAACAGCTCTGCTAAGGGTTTTTAATGACTGTCTTCTGTCTGCTGATCAGGGTCATCAGGACTATTCTGGTTCTACTGGATCTCATTGCTGCCTTTCATACAGTAGATCAAAAAATCTTGTTAACACGTCTTGAAAGCTATGTTGGTATTAAAGGCACAGTTCTTCACTGGTTCCAGTCTTATTTGGCAAACAGGAGCTTTTCTGTAGGTTTGGGCCAGTTTTTCTCACCCCTGTCTCCTCTTAATTGTGGGGTACCACAAGGGTCCATTTTGGGCCCAGTTCTCTTCTCTTTGTATTTGCTTCCCTTACGCTCCATTTTTCGAAGGCATAATGTTGCATTCCACTGTTTTACTGATGATTTACAAATTTATTTGCCCATAGAGTCAAAGTGTAAAAGTCAATTGAACCTCTGCTAATCTGTCTGAAGGAAGTCCAGTTCTGGTTGGAGAGAAACTTTCTTAATTTAAACAAAAATAAGACAGAAATAATAGTTTTTGGTCAGCCAAACATTTTAGATGGTCATGATAGTGTGATTGGTCCTTTGTCTGTGTATTGTAAGCAATCTGTGAAGAATCTTGGTGTGATTTTTGACTCTGGTTTTAAATTTGACAAAAAGATTAGTTCAGTGGTTAAAGCAAGCTTTTTCCATCTGCGGCTTTTATGTAAGGTAAAACCTTACCTTCCTCTTAAAGACCTGGAGAGAGCTATTCATGCTTTCATTACCTGCCGGCTTGATTATTGTAACGTCCTCTACTCTGGGATTGATCAGCTGTTGTTCCGCTGCCTGCAAACGGTTCAGAACGCAGCAGCTCGCCTTCTGACAAGTAAGAAACAGCGGGATCATATCACTCCTGTGCTGGCTTCCCTCTACTGGGCTTCCTGTCCAGTACAGGATCCATTTTAAGATTTTATTACTTGCTTTTAAGAGTCTGAATGGTACGGCACCACTTTATTTATCCGAGCTTTTAAACCACCATCATCCTGTCAGAGCTCTGAGGTCGACCAACCAGTTGCTTTTAACTGTTCCAGATCTAAACTTAAAAGTAGAAGGGATGGAGCGTTTTCTACTGTTGCCCCCAAACTATGGAACAGTCTACCTATTAGTATAAGATCTGCCGAGACCACTGATCATTTTAAAACCTTGTTAAAAACGCACCTCTTTGCACTGGTGTTCTCTCCACCCTGAGCATGACATCTTGGCCTTTATTTTATTTTATTTTATTTTTTTGTTTTATCATTTTACCTGCCCTTCCCAAGCCCAAGTGGTTGTTAGCTGTGTATGCCAGGGATGTTCTAGGGCGACTGCATGAGGTGAA
>JBAMYA010042301.1:0-14584 GCA_037176975.1 Arrhamphus sclerolepis
ATCTCTGTTTGCTAATGTGGTTCTTTCTTTTCACTTTTGTCCTTTTCCATCTTTTCTGTGGTGGAAAATATTACATGTACACAACGTGTAAGATTGCACAGGCTGCCACCTCTTTTACAACTTTGCCAATCGGACCTCAGAGAACAGTTAAGCATTTAAAAGTATGCCCGAGGTAGAGAAATAATTTACTTCAGCCAGTCAAGGTGCCTGTATATTTCTGTAAAACTCAGCACATGCACTTGAATTATGGTGAAATGAGTGCAAATTGTACACAGTTCATATTGGCTGAATCTGACATGAATTGCAGGTCTGCAGAGTGGAACTGTATCCAATTCAATCTGGCCAGTCATGGTGCCATCCATTTCTCTTCTATACAGCTCTGCTCATCTATTGCTGCTTTCTGTTAATGGAGATATCATCCCCTCCCTCCCTTACTCTGTCTCGGCGTTATTTTTGCTGTCCTTTTCCATCCACTCCACATTCAGTTGACTTATTTTAAATCCTGCTGCTGGGCGTTTTCATTGGTTCACTCAGTGCGACTAATTGACAGAAAGCCACCGTTGAGAGCACACAGCAACTTTTTTTTCTGTAGAAACTAATCAACTAATGCTGATTATCTAAGGCAAGATTCCTCCTTCACAATGAGTCAATGTGTGATTTCTAAAACAGAATAGAGTAGTGGAGAAAGACCAGAAAGAAAACAAATTGGGTGGTATTTAGGAGAGCAGGAAGACAGAGTCTTTTAGTAAGGCTTAATATTTCCTTCTAGTGGATACCATGTTTTCTAATGTCAGACTGCTGACATTTTCAGGATCCAGGGATATTGCTTTTCCAATTTGTCAAGAAGAAAGTCATATCTATTTGGAACATCTCTTTTAAAATCATAATAGATTAAAATAATTGACAACAAAAGTCAACTTGGGAAACTTTACAGATAAAGTTTAAACAAGTTTCGTTCACATCAAATTAAAGTGGAGAATTCAATTTTAGCCATCTAATTTTAATTCCTGGTTTCTCTGTAATTATTTGTTCATGAAAAACACTGGGATTTATGAAAACAAAACGGCTCAAGTGCTTGCCGATTGGTTGAATTCTTGGAGGGTTGCCGGTGACCAAAGCTACCTTTCTGTAAATAACCTTAAATCCTTCCACCTTTATTTGAGCCGCAATTGGATTCAAAGCAAAAATAACAGCAAGATATGTCTGTTAGGTAAAGACTGTGCTCATTACCTGCTACTGCCTAACATCATGGATGATGTCATCTTTCAGTCACTTACTGTCTACATATATTTTCTCTATTACACCTCCGTTAATAGGTGTAATAGGTGTAGATGTGGGAAAATTATGCACTTCTGAAAACAACCACTGAATTGTGGACAATGAATAAGTGAGAGCTAAAGGAACGCAGGCTTCAACATTATTGGGGTCCGTTCACACTGCTTGCTACTTTTGGCCCATGCATTTAGTTAGGCTCAGCCTAAAATACACAGCAGAAGAAATGTGGAAAAGGACATGACCCGATGCGACAGATGGTTTGGTCCATTTGGAAGCAGACCACGATCCAGCTTTCCAAGGTTCGCCTGTTGTGCACCAAGGTGCAGATACAAGCCACGATCTCACTGGAGTGCGTGCTCTGGTGGTGTGATTCACTTGAACATGCGTTCAGGTGAATCACACGAACGGGGAAACTGCACCAGAATTTGCTTTAAGAAATTGTAAACCTATTCTCAAACAGTGTGGTTACAATGTTGAAAAAAGATACATGGTGCTTTTCTTGGTTTCTCTTTTAAAAATGAATACCAAAAGGTTATGCAGGTTTGTGAAGGGCTTTCAAATGAAAATAAATCCTTCTAAATTCATGCAATACCAGCTTATTTACAGCTTTATTAAAATGTGCTAGAGACCACAGCTGTGAATTAGACCAAGAAGCCAAATATCCCTTCATGGGGCTCTCTTTTAAACTTATTTTTCTGGGTTTTTTTTGTTGTTGTTTTTTTATTTGTACACACTAAGGCTGTAGCTGAAAAGGGTGTTGACTTGAAACTGTTGTTTCAGTGATAGTGTTATATGTTTCATGTTATACCTTTGTCAGTAATTTTATGCCTGTTAGAGTGAAGCTTTTTTTGTTTTGTAGCTTTTGTGTGTCTTGAGTATAAAGTGTCATATCTCATATTGTGTATTAGATTAAAAAGCTTAGCAGAAATTTATCTCTTTTGAAAGTCAGTGATTGATATGCTTTTTTTTTCTTTTTTGAATTATCATTTTCTGGAACAAGTCTACCCACACATCCCCCTAGTCTCAAAAATGTTTTGCTGACTCATCAGATTCACCAGAATGAGAGACTTGCTGACTCTCATCTCAAACTTCACAAGCAGATACATATTACCATATAATTAATTCCCCACTCTACAATAAACTTTCATTCTTTCCATTATTTCAGGTTTCTGCCGCAGCTCACCATATTACTTTTCATATTTGTCCTATGTTATTTTTGCAATTTGCTCTCCTGCCCATATAGTCTAAAAACACATTTGAGTATCATATCCTTAGGCAGATTTCAACACAGTCATGCTGCAGTTGTTTTCCTCATAGGCCTGAAGACATGGCTGTGCTTCCTGCAAAGAATTTGATGCCCATTAAGCGTTCTAGCTTTGTGACATACCTTAGTTTGTTTTTATGTAGTCAGCAGGAGACAGAGAAAATAACAGAGTTGCATGTTGCACAGCAATTATGGCACATCAGTGTCCCACATAGGTCTACTGTCTCCTGGAATTGGAAAGCAACCACTGAATTGTGCTCACAGTCAAATTAAATCAAAGTCTTCATAAACTGTCTTCACATGTTTGAGGCTTTTATGTCCCACTGTTGATTGATATCAGAGGTTATGATCCTTTTAATGACGTGTTACGAAAAATTAACGCTTAATAAATTACATCACTGACAGCACATCTGTCAAGGAGGATGGTGGATGAGAGACAGAAAGGACAATGTGACTGGGAAGAAAATATGAAATGTTGAATAAACCACAGGTCAGCCGACGTCTTATTTTGTTTAGGTTGGACTTATGTCGAGCATTCTGTGCGTTTCACTGCCTTTTTTCTTTCCAACTTTATCCTACATTTCAGCAGTGTGAGTGTAAAACAGTCAGAGTTGATGCTTGTGGCATTCATGGGCCTAATGAGTTTTGTTCTCCTCGCTGGGTTTGCTTGAGTCTGCTGCTGTAGTTTGTTACATTTGGGCTCGTTATCGTGAGCACATGTAGATTTTGTCTTTCTGCATCTCTGAGCGCAGGTCCCAGAACTGATTCATGATGGTCTTTGAAATATTGCTTGTGTGCATATATTTATGTACATCTGTCATTTTACACATCCAGCAGACACAGAGCAACAGTACGTTTGTGTTTATTTGGCCGTTGCTCTTGATGAAAACTCTCCTTGGCTGCTAAATACCGTATGATCATTAGATAATTAATTCTGTGTCATTTTTAGAACTTTTTTTAACAGAATAAATAATGTGACAGCTTTTCTGTTTTCTTTTTCTTCCCACCAATGGAAGATTATATTTTTTAAGGCAACATTTCCTCATCTCGAGCATTATTCTCTCTTCATTCATGAGATAGATTGACCTCCTTTCAGTCAATGCAGTTACGCGTTCATTTATGTCCACATATGTATCACGTGTACTATTAAGCTTCAATCTGATATTTTAATTGGAGACTAACTCAAAGGATATTTGAGTGAACAGCAGACATATGTGAAACTCTGGCTCAGTCTCATTATTGTATCATCATCTTCATCCCATCTTCCCCTTTGCTCTCTTTTCTTGGCCTTTCTTTCACTTCTTTCTTCTTGTGTCACGTGTCGTCCTCTGTTTTCTGTTTTCATGTTCTGCTTTTCCCTGCTCACATCCTGAAAGTGAAAAGCTACAAAAGCGTGTGCATGTCTGAACACTTGCTTAAGTCTAATTACAGCTCATTTTGCCAAAGCACAAGGTTTAGATTTGAACATGCCCAATACGCTTCCTCACTAGTCAATAGAGGCCTCGTCGTTATTCTGTTAAATTGCTGATTAAATTATAGATGCACTCTATTGGGTTGCTTTTTTCTCCAATATTTCTTTTCTCCACTCTCTTTTAATGATCCACTCCGTTTCTTTAAATCTCTCTTCTTTTATCTTTCTTTATCATGTGCACATTTTTCCCACTTTCCCCCTGCTGCTGAAGATGGATTCTGGAAAAACTGCTTGAACTTTAAGCTGTTTTTCGATCACCTACTCTGTGGACACGTTGTCTCTGAACTAGTTTTTGAACTCTAACATTTGAAGCTTTCACGGAATATAAAAAGAATTTGATCTAAAATGAGTGTATTGAGAAGAAGACAAGTTATTTCTTAATTTTTCCTTCAGATGTTAAGTGTTTTGTGACTGAAAGTACTAAAAAAAATGCTTTGATGGTTTCTGTTCAGACTCTTGGATTTGCCAAGGTGTTAGTGGCTGAGAACCTGCACTTTTTGTTGATGATGGTTTTGGCCTTCACACGTTATTGAATAAATACTGAAAAGAAATAGATTTACCATGATCTCAGCTAACGAGCACCTGACAGAAGCTGGGCTCCAAAATTAGAAAGATTATTATCTAGTTGTGTTGCTATAGTAATGTATTTTCACAAGCTTTATTACCAACAGAAGATGACACAACAGATGCATTTGATTTCAGACAGAATCGACTAATACTATTTGCAGAAAAGTAATGTCTTCTTTCTGTTTTTTCCTATCCAGTCAGATTTCATCTAGTGCTGTGCTGGAGCTGCTTTTAGACCATTTAAGTGAATTAGTCGTCTTTAATGTTCAGTCTGAGGCTGTGATGGCTGCAGTCTTTTTTCTTTTTTCTTTTGGAAAAATGAACAGTGGGCATTTACAGTCTGTAATCTTTGTAATTTTGTTTAAATTGGCTGAATCAGCTGCAACTAAAATGGATATTATTAACCATAGCCGGGCAGCATCAGACTCATCTGTTGCTATATCCACCACGAACTATACATCTAGACAGCAATATCTGAACATCTGATACACAGGTCGTTATTAAATTTACAAAGACATCCGCGGTTCTCAGAAGATGAATCATACTTAATTCCGTTAGCTCCTTACTTATCCTCTAGCATCATATTTTTAGATTTGAGCACCTGAACGCACTCAGACTCGCTGCCCTAGCTTGTTCTCTCTCTAGCCTCGTTCCTGTGTGAGCGAGGACTACTGACCTTGATTCTTGACCCATCATCAGATAAAATTTTTATTTCTCCAATTCTCCAATTATTTCTCTAATTAGATTTTTGATGCCTCCTTCAGCATTTGCTCTATTTTACCTGGAAGCTTGTGGAGTTAAAACAACCTTAGGTCTATTATTATTTTATGGGAGGGATTGTGAACTTTCTTTAAAGACTAAAGCGATGTGAATCAAAGCAGTTGTGAGTTAGAACGAAATATGTTTTGGCAGCAAAATGACTTTTAATGTTAGTACAGCAGGCAACAGACCTACATCAGTTTCTGTCTGATACTGTGTGATGCAAGTTCTGGTCTCTGCCATCTTGTCATAAGTTTGTACAAGCAGACTACTAGCTTGAGCCAATTAATCGGAAATGAACAGAAAACAACTTCCAGAACCTGTAACTGATGTAATCTTGCCCATTTCAGTTATTTCTTCTGTTATTACTTTCTCCATCACATGTGCTAATATGCTATACCCTCAACAACATACTGTTATGGGTAGTGAAAAGACCACATTCACTCAAACAGCTTGTACCAAAGGGACACAGTATCTTTCATTTGGCCATATTTTGATTTTTCAGAAGATGTCACTGAACAAAGAAAAATTTCATAAGATATTTTCATTTCAAGTGATAATGTGCTGCGTTTTCAAATGTTGTAAAATATTGAGTAAAAGAGCATGTTAAGACACAAAGGGACTATGCAAACAGTTAAGGTTAATACTCCCGGCATAGCTTGATGCCAGTCTTTAGTCAGTGTGAAGGTGGGATCTTATTAAAAAGAGCTGCAGCTGCTACAGGGTTGACTTTATCTAAACAACTGCTTCTTTGTTCTGGCTTTTACTGCCAGGTTGCTTCCTTTTTTTCTTTAAACTAGGTTCAGTGAAGGATGGATCCCTCAAATTCATCATTAATGGCTTTACAGTACTTCATGTCTTGAAAGCCATTTTATAAACGGCCTATTTCCATGGTCTGATGTGTGCGCTTCCTTCATAACACTTCTTCTATTAGACTCCCTTTAATGAGACATAGCTCTGCTGTGTCATCCACCACCCAATTTATATGGAATAAATGTAAGACCTTCAGCTTAAAATTGAACCTGTCATCCATGAGTAAACTTCACAAGGTATGGACTAGATGTAAAGTTGAAACCACAAATGTATGCACTATAAAAAAGAGACAGTCTTTTCTGTTTCCTCACTATCTTTTTTTCACTGTTATTCTCTTTCTGACAATAAATCAAACAAAATATTTTCCTGTTTTAGAATAGATGGAATTACAAAAAATATTTCTATATGTTTTTCCAGGCATTTGAAACATAACGTAATCTAATCCAATATACAGTGACAAAAATGTTTGAAAATACAGAAGAGACATTGTCGTGTGTGATGAAACTAAATTTGACCACTGTTACAGTTTTAGGATCCAGGGGGAAGCTTGCAAGCCTCGGAACAGCATCGTAACTGTGAAGCACGGGGGTGGCAGCATCATGTTGTTGAGGTGTTTTGCTGCAGGAGGGACTAGTTCACTTCACAAAACAGATGGCACCATGAAGAGAGAACTTTATTTGGAAATATTGAAGCAACATCTTAAGACACCAGTCAGGAAGTTACAGCTTGGACACAAATGGGTCTTCCAAATGGACAGTCACCCCAAGTATACTGCCAAATTAGTAACAAAGTGGTCTAAGGACAACAGAGTCCATGTTTTGGAGTGCCATCACAAAGCCCTGATATCAATCCTATAGAAAATCTATGGACAGAGCTTAATATGTCTTGACACCACTAAAAGCAAGCGCACAGGAATGAGGAATCACTTCTGCCAATATCATAGTGTGTTTTATAGTCACCTTTATACCTCACTTTAATGTTGTCTTGGTTCTGAAGAGTCTGTACTAAGATGTGCTACGATACTTTAATGGCATTTCAAATGCACCATTGAATTAACTTTTACAGGTAAAAGATTCCACATTTTGCCTCAAGATACCCAAATATCACTTGAAGGCAGGCACCTGTTCTCCTTTTTCAACTCTAGAATAGTAGAGTCACGCTGTGTGCTGCAGCACTTTCTCTCTACTGCATGAGGATAAAATGGCAGTTCAAGTATAATATCTTCTTTTGTGGTTCCCTTTAACTCCCGGTGATCCACTGGGTAGTCATCGTCAGAATGCCAAGATCAGCAGGCTTCTGTTCCGTCATAAATGTGACAGAGAAGTAGTACCGAGACACAGAAATTCTGCCTTCAAGAGCATAATCTCTTTTATATGATAAACCCAACAGAAAACAATGTAGAAACTGATACAATTGCTGAAAACATGTTTTTTTTTTGTAGTTTCTTAATGGAGTGTGGTGACAAGTGAGGGAGAGAATGGGATTGTAGCAGAAACTAATTAAAATTTGCTCAAACAGATGAAAAGCTGTGAGAAGGCTCTAGGAATAGTTTGATGCATTTTTAAATCACTGCCAGCTGGACATGTCATCTGCTCACTGACATTAGACAAAGCATTCCTCTTCAGTGGATTGAAAGGTCAGGGTGACAGCTCAGTTTTCCACAGAGTGTGTCACTTGTACACCAGAGATACAGTTCCTGTCTGTTTCTGTGTGTGTGTGTGTGTGTGTGTGTGTGTGTGTGTGTGTGTGTGTGTGTGTGTGTCGGCTACATCTGTTGTTCTTGTGGCCTGCACACATACACATGTGTGAGATCATGCTGTGAGGAAGTGGGAGGGGGTTTAATTTACAGACTCGGTAATCACTGTATGTGATGGTGATCTGTGTTAAGCTCCAGTTTATCCGTCAAAGAATGGAGTTTGATTTCACCGTTTTGTAGGATTGGGCACGGAGCCAGGGAGGAAAAGACACAGCAAGAGTTCTCGCTGTAAAAAGGTGATGATCCTGGCGGAAGAGCTGAGATGAAGAGGCAAAAATAGATTGTAATGCAAAATACCATTAGATCATAATAGCATCATTAGGTGAGGGTTAGAATTATGATTTAGTGCTTTGAGTGCTCATGTTTATGACATGACCCCCAGCTACGTTGGCATGCAGTTATGATGTAGAATAATATGGTAATAGTTTTCCAGTGGGGATAAAACTTCCTTTCAAGTTAGACATCATAATTCATTTATAAACAGCAACACTCAGAAGTTTTTTTTTCATAGTTCATCCACTGCCATTAGCTTAACTATAATGTTGTTTATTTATTCACAGTGAACAAGCATAAGCCGTGGATTGAGGCGTCTTATCATGGTGTGATCACAGAGAACATGGACACGGTGCTGCTGGACCCTCCACTGGTGGCTCTGGACAAGGATGCCCCCGTCCGCTACGCTGGTAGGAAATACCAATGCACACACAGGACTCAGCAACTCAGCAAAAGTCGAGTTTCTCAGAAATCACAAAGTCTCTAATCAAAGTCTCTTTTATAAGGAGATGTTTTTTTGTTTTTATATATATATATATATTTTTTTATGATTAAAGAAAACCTTTAAAAGACATGTTATATTTCTTCACCGTTGTATAGCATGACATGACACAGAACTTGTCCAAGGCTTTCTTTTAAAAAAAACAACAAAAAAACAAAAACAAAACTGATCTTAAAAAAAAAAAGTTAACTAAACCCCTAATCATTACTATTAAACTATGAGCTGTAGGACTGGTATAGAGATGTAGCATAGGTAATAATAATTATGCAGCATCATCACACACCTCATCTCCAGATGATAGTTTCAAAAGCTGATTATGTTATCTAATGAGAGCTGGAATCCAACATTTTTACAGCTGATAGTCACAGGAAGACAGAGAGGACAGAGGGAGCTTTTATAATTAGACAAAGTATTCAGGGACCCAAAGTCAAATGAGGGGGCTTTTGGCAGCTAACACTTAACAGCTCATTATGGTGAAATGACTCCTATTAATCAAAGTGGTGACAACCATAGAAAACCGATAACTCAGCTATTTTCCTCCCCATTTTCCTTTTTTTTTGTTCCAATGCCACTGCCATATGTTTGTGTTAGTTTTTTGTGTTAGATGTTTTGTAGATAATTGGTACTTAAAGCACGCATCTGAAACTGCTTGGATCCTCATTAAAGTCTCTTTTCTGTGTTAACTGCAGCAGCACAATGTGTTAACTGCTTTGCATTGGACTTAACCAGTTTTGTGCAGAATATAATAATCCAAATACTGTCTGAGATCTATGCTTTTGTTTTGTTTGTTAAAAATTAGACTTGGTTCACTTACCAAAAATGTAGACACTGGAGTTAACCTTTAAGAACATTAGTGCTGTCTATTTAAGGAGCCTAACAGTGATTCCAGTGTGCAGCGTTCCCAGATAAACAGATCTGTGAAGCAGCGCATGTTTAACGTCACCATGACAAGTACAAAGACAAAAGAGAAAATTCATTTTATTTGCTTTTCCCCACCTGATTTGTTTACTTGTGAAGGTCAACCGTGGTGAGATATTGCCTGAGAGGAAAAGATAGAAAAGTCCCTGACTGGCAATATTTTTCTCTTGAATGTTTTTCATTGTATGAATGAAGCCAGTACAACAGATTCCAAGGAGACTGAAGAAAATGGCCATAAAAGAGCAGATCCTGATTTATCTATCTTGGCTTACACCTTGTTTTGGACCCCCTCCACACCCAGCTTTGCCACCCCCACCATCCTCACCGCCCCAACCGTAGAGAATCAAAATATTGTGTCAAAGTTTTATTATTATTATTATTTTTATAAGCTTTGCACCAATTTGTGTCTTTCTCTCCACCTTTCACCAAGTTCCCTCTTTCCCAATCCAGTAATCCTTCTTCCTCCTCACTATCTTGACACTTTGCTCCCAGTGAGCCCATATACAGCTAGTCTTACGCTATAGACACTCTCATCAATCCTGGTTTTGATTTAAGGCAGAAAAGAGTGGCCTATCCTTCTGGCTCCACATTAATTGCAGGCCAGGATTACTAAGCACCTGCCTTTTTCCTCTATACTAGTACTTTTCTCCAGTTGCCCTCTGACTGCTTCACGTTCACTTCTTACCTCACCTTTTTATGCATCTCCTCCTCTTCCCCTCAGGTTTCTGACTCTGCCCTGCCCTCCCCTGCAGCACCACATTTCACTTTGATGTAAACTACCCACAGTGGGCCTAACTGAAATAATATATGCCCAGGAATCCTGGAGTTATATTTGTTATTACTTTGCACACCACAACAGCCCCAAAACAACCCTTGCACAAAGGTTGGAGGTGTACTGTATGTGCTGATAGTGAGTTCTCAATCAAATTAGCACAGGGAACGGTGGCAGTGGACTCTGGGGTGCTGCGAGGCAAGCAGGCAGTTTCATTTGCTCATTCTTTATCTCAAGGCCACAGTCAGCAGGCTTGTGCCTTCTTCCTATTCATCATGGTACCAGAATAATGTATATTGTTTCCCTTGCAGAACTCACACAGGGTAGAGGGGGAAAAAAAAGTAGTTGGAGAATTGGAGGGAAAGTGAGAATGGATGGCTGAGAGAAAATAGAAGAGACAGGGGGAGAATTATTATAGGAGGAGGTCATCACAAGGAGCTGCTGCAAATAAAACTGTTTTATTAATCCTGTTAGCTGAGTAAGTGTGGGTGAGCTATGTGAGTGCTTTTAATTCTCATTATTAGAGTTACTGAACTTGTGTTCTGCTCATACAATATGCTCCTTCCTCATATCATTGTGCCCTTGCATATGAGATCATTGCCTGTACTCATTGATCCAAATTGAGGCCTTTCTCATTGCTCATTCTCTCATGACCTTGAAGTCCTTAACTATTCCTCTGTGCCATATCACCAAAATGGCAATTCTGGCAATAATCTAGCAGACAGTATATACATAGGTGTCTGGTGATTCACTGCCCTGTACAAAAAAAGTGTTACACACCCAAATATTCTGTTAGACCGCTTTTAGCTTTGATTACGGAATGCATTCACTGTGGCAACATTCATTTCCATCCACAGTTTCATTAATTTTTCAACAAGATCTTGTATTGATGATGGAATAAAGTCTTTTGCAGCACATCCCAAAGATTCTCAGTGGGGTTCAGGTCTGGACTCTGTGGTGGCCAATCCACGTGGAAATAATGTCTCAGGCTCCCACTCTTTCACAATTTGAGCCCAACGATTCTTGGTTTTGCCATCTTGGAATATGTCTATGCCATCAGGGAGGAAAACATCCAAATGCTCTTACTTTCACTATTAAACATATCGGAGAGGTCTTCTGTTGTTTTTTAACAATTTGATTTCACCAGAGCACAATCATTCAAGGTTGTTTTGTTTTTTTTGCAACCCATATGTCTTCCTCGAAGATGATAGTTCCTCACTATCCTTCTTGTTTTTAATATTGCATTGGACAGTTTTTGACCCAATTTTAGTAGTTTCAGCAATCTCCTTAGATGCTTTCTTTGTTTAATGCATGCCAATAATTTGACCCTTCTGAAACAGATTAACATCTTTTCCACAACCACATATATGGTTGCTTAGGAAATGAGGAACTACTCACTGCAACAGTTTGGTTAAACAATGTTTTGCCAGCTGAAACATAATCATTCATGCAGTAATTTTCCATTGGGAGGCTCTTACCTTTTTGCTGAGTTAAATCCAGGTGGTGACTCTTTTTTTGGGTGGGCAAAGTATTTTTAAAAAGGGGATGTAAGGCTGGGAAGATGTTTATTGGTTTGAATTGCACCTTGAGTGGTTCCCGGACTAGAAACTCACTATGTAAGTAGGTTGTTGTTGTATTGGGTCAGGGTTCTGGGGTTCTTGGCATTTATTTATTTATTTGTTTATTTAAAATCAAAAGCTCATGTCCTGCACTTTTATCAAAGCTGACATCAAAGCCAAAGTAAGGGACAGCAATGTCCATTAGTCTGTATTACTTTGATGACAGGTTTCTGAAACCAAGAATGCACGGTCTCTGCTTTTAGCACTTGCCCATTTTGTCATGAATGTTTAAGTACTGATCCTGTTTTATGAGTCCATGAACTCTCTTCCTCTTGTGTCTAGTTACGATAGTTTGTGCAACATTGATATTCAATTTGTACAAATCCATAAAAGAGATACCTATGCAAACATACTTTTTATACACTTTTTGTACACATACAAAGTTAAAATGACTTTACTTTGTCTATAAGGACTCTATATACACTATCACTATAGTGGAATTACTTTTTTGACTCTTGTTAGAGGCCTAAAATAGCAATTAATTTGTCAATTTACTCTGTGATAACATTAAGTGCCATTTTGCTGCAAACACATCTTCCGTTCCTACTCAAAACTGCTTCAGTTCACGTCATTTTGGTCCTTTGTGAAAGTGTACACTCCTTAATATTTAATGATTGACCTGGGCTGGGGTAAACTCCATAATGTTGCTTTGAAATATGAATGACTATGCCTTTAGTGTGATTCTTCTCATTTTCCCTTAGTCATTGAATAGGATCTTTGAATATACTAATTTAGTCCAGCTTGCATGTTTGCCTATCATTTGTGCAATTAAGATCGTGCATGTATGAATTCAATTCAGTTCAAAAATACTCCCCAATAATCCGTGAAGAGAAATTACTTACGTAGCAAGAAGATGAAGCTAAAGTAAACTTATTACCATTCATATACCTCCATGCAAGTTGAAGTAAAAGAATGGTAATAAAATTACTCTCTATTCTATTCTATACTCTTCTATTTATAGATATATAACATATTTAATTATATATAATCTTCTATTTATTTACTCTTCTATTTATATTAGAGCCGCTGCATAGTCTAGCAGTTAAAGCAGGCGGCCAATGTACGAGGCTCAGTCCTCCTGCAGCGGTTGCGAGTTTGACTCCTGCCTCGTGACCCTTTGCTGCATTTCTCCCCCATTCTCTTTGCACCACCTTCCAGTCTCCTGACTGTGAAAGGCGAGAGCCAAAAAAAAGAAAAAAAAATCTTTAAAAAAAAGAAAAGAAAACACGTATTACTCGCTGGCTGGTGGCTTAGAGCCCCATCTCAGTGGGCCAATGAAGAGCAGGTTTTCTTCTGCACGTTTCCACACCCAGTTAAAGTGTCTTTAAAAAAAATGTTAATTTTACTCATCAATTCTTCTCAGTGGGTAGAAATTAGCTACACCTGGGAAACAGCCAGAACTGGTTCTTTCAGTTTTCTGTGTGGTGTGTAAATAAAATCAGTGTTGATAACTGCATTTTGGACATGTTAGAAATAGAACATTGAAGTTTAAGCTATTACCATATGAAATCATATCTTTCTACTATAACCAGCCAACTATATATTATATCTTTCACCCTTCAATGCGACTGAACATTGCAAAGATAACCGGACTACGACTGATCATGAACAGCTACAACAGTAAGCCTTAGTTAGTGGTTCCATATTTTTTACTATGATTAGTGGACTGAAGACAGCTCAGGCATTGCCCCTAGCAGCACCAGTTGTGGCACTCCAGTCCTTCAGCAGTTTTGCCTGTTAATCCGGGCTGGATTTTTCTTTTGAGAATAAAACCAATACAGTTATTTTTCCAATCATTTACGTCATTTTCCTGACTAAGCGGCGACACCAAATTTTAGGGCTCCCCCACCTGTCAAATCCCGTGTTAACCACTGCTGACAATGCGATGTCCGCTCTCCACTAAAGGTCTCACAGTATCCTAAAATACTCTCTAAGTCAATAGCTTGGTGTTTTCAATATCAGTTTTTTTTAGTTCAGTATTTTATATTCACAAATTAAATAACGTGTCTTCAACTCTGCAAAACCTAAAGTGACATTTTGTTGAAGGATTGCATCTTATTGCATAAAGCCCCACATGAGGCAAGGAGAGAATTCTCATAATGACTCATTTAATCTCACTAGGACTAACATTTGATAGAGGAGGATATTTGTTTCTGTGCAGACATCATGAATCTACTTAACAAAAATAACTATCTACCTTTCACTGAGAGAAAAATGGAAACAAAATCTAATATTTGAGGTGTAGATATTTCTTTAAAAACCAATTGAATTACAAAGAATAGCCAAACTCAGTTTTGCTGTTGCGTTTATGTTGCATCAACTATTTCTCGGCAAAAAAAGGTTTTTCTCATATTAACATTACCGAGATATTTCTAGCTGCTGTTCTTCTTCACCCTCCCTCATTCTCTGCTTTGCTGTCCTCCTAAATAAAGGGCGATGTCTTCAATTTGAACTAATAATGTTTTGACATGTGGGAGGCTACTATGACATTTCAAGGTAACAAAGGTCTGGAAAGGGACAATCCATCTATTTGTCTGCAGCTATGTATATATATATATATATATATATATATATATATATACATATACATATATA
>JBAMYA010042302.1:0-14581 GCA_037176975.1 Arrhamphus sclerolepis
TTTGTGACCTGTTTCACATGAGAGTTAAAAGACAAATCTTCATCAAAGATGACACCAAGGTTCCTCACAGTAGAGCTGGAGGCTAAGATTATGTGATCTAAATTAACTGTACAGCTCACGAGTGCCTCCCGGAGGTGCTTGAGACTAATTGCAATCACTTCAGTTTTATCTGAATTAAGAAGCAGGACATTTCCAGTCATCCAGGTCTTAAATCTTTAATGCAGGCATCTAATAAGGCTACCTGAATAGCTTCACGCGGAGTATCATCTGTATAGCAATGAAAATTTACGTTGTGCTTCCTAATGATGTTTCCTAAAGGTAGCATGTAAAGAGAAAAATGTCTGTCCAAGAACAGAACCCTGTGGTACTCCACAGCTGATCCTAGTACAAATAGAACAATCATTATTTACATGGACAAACCTATGTCAGTCTGATAAATATGACTTGAACCATTTTAAGGTCGATCCTCAGCCCAACAACCTGCTCTAATGTAATCTAAGAATCTTGTGATTGATGGTGTCAAATGCTGCAGATTTAATTAAATTAAGATTCTGTCTGTCAAATAGAGACTTTCTTTTTTTTGTTTTCATCTTGTGGTTTCAAAATGACAAGAAAGAAAAAGTTCTAGGCTCACAAGTTTGGGCACCCTGCCTTGCCAGTACCAATCAATGCACTGTTTGGACACCGTCATAGTTCATAGTCAGTGTTGTCAGCCTTGTTTCAGGGAGTTTCACCATTTTTCTTCCAAAAAGCTTTGAATTGTAGGACTTCTTTTACATCCTTCCATACACTGGTTCATGGATGTTTATCCACAGATTTTCACTGTAGAACATTCAACTTGCTTCTCCTTCCTATGCAATGCAAATTTTGAGAAATCTTTAGGATAAGAAAGCAGTTCTATAAACCATTATATTTTCCATCCATACAAGTAATTTTGTCTTCTGCCAGTGAGATGTTCCCTTTTCCATTTGCTTCAACATGAGTATGAAGCTTGATTTCATTAGTAATGTTGTTTTCATGAAACCTTTCCGCCGTTCTTCACAGAAAATATTTCCAAAATGCATGAGACCCATTCAGACTAAAAACTGCATTTCTTTTCTTCATAAATTTAATGTAAAAACCATCTTCTTATGACTTTTCAAAATCATCCCTGTATAGTAAAACAGCGTTCCAGCACTTCTGCCTAACCTAAGTGAAGGTTAAATGTCTTCATTTATTTTTAAGGCAGTACTACAGGGATATCTCTTCATTAAAAAAAAAAAAAAAAAAATTGATATTCTGAATGGGGGAAATGACTACCTGAAAATGCTTTGACTTCCCACAACCCCACCTGGCTTTGTTTACTTTAGTTTTTAAGTGCTAGGCGACTGCTTGCAAGCTTTTAAAACTGCATCACTTAGTCCTTCCTAACAACAACAACTGTCAAATTAGGCAAAGTGCTAATGAACTCATTAAGATTTGAGACCTTCGTAAAAGTTATCTGATTGCTCTTGATCTGATCTCTTTGGGCATCCAGACTTCCACATTATGCTTTAAGATCCTTTTTCCCCTCTATGAAACTGCATTAAAATTAAAATAATGCTCTAATCTCACTGAAGGTATTGAAGTTGAATGTTCTTTGAGAGGTTAGTTCATCTCATTTAATTATTCACAGGAACAGGAATTTTCAGCATGGGTGCCCAAACTTTTGCCTGACAGTTTGCATGCCTTAAGCATGGAAGAAGAGTCTTTTTGCTGCAACAGTGGCTCGGGTTAAATTTGAGCTGTGGGTATCTTTAATTATTAACTTTCTTTGGGGGATTAATAAAGTATTTTTGAACATTGAGTTTAATTTTGAATATTGCATAATTTTACTCAATCAAGTAAATCTAAGCTATGATGTAGGAAATTCTTGCTAATATTTACTGTGATCTCAGACATTAAAACTATTTGAAAACAGTGCAAAACAGACCAACTTCTGCCATGCTTAGCACATTTGGGGTGCTCTCTCTTTCCCCTCTTTAGCGGGTAAAGAGTATTCTATTGTTGCAGCATCTCTCTGTAACATATGTACAGGATTAACTGATATGAACTTGTAGGCGTTGGTGTCACTAGACCTGCTGTCCAGGGCTGAAGGTCTGTAGAAAGCAGGGTAGATTTGGTTTGTATGTGTTTCTTATACTTCAAGTGTCCTTCTTCCATAACTCCTAGGACTGGTACCCAGGTCAAACAGATGACCACTAAAACGGGATAGAGAGAATGACAACAAGAGAAACCTTCAAGTTAGATGGAAGTGACAAAAAGTACGTTAAGGTTGGAAAAAAACTCCAGCACCAGACCTGTAGCTCGGATCACAAGTAGTAACCCACCCACTCCACACTGTTTCTATAAATTTCCTTTATGTAAAGCAGATCTGGAAGAATTCCCCACTGATAATTAAAACAAAATTTCTGGCCCTGATTAAGCACCTGATGGGTACAGTGCAGTTGAAACAAACAGACTGTGGCAGGTTTCTTTCCTCTATCAGAGTGGGGTTCAGCTTAGCAGGACTGGACTGTGTGTTGGTCAGCTGGTTTCGCTTGTTAGCACTATAGTTCAGTGTTCCACTTCACTGTCCTCATTTGTATTCTCTGGTCTGGTGAAAATCAATAGGCATGCTTAGGCTCGAGGTCTCATAGAGTTAAATTACTTTACATTCAATTTGGTTAGCATTTAACTGGTCAGAGCTGCAATCCAAATGTTGTTCTCATTCTCATCAAGATCTAATTCACATCCTATAGCCTGCTCATTGATCCATCCTCCATCTGTTTCTCTCAGTGGATCCTGAGTGGATGTTTTGCAGTTGAATATCCTCAAGCAAAAATTGAGCTTGCAGGGTTTTGGCTGGCTTCTGGAACGTAACGGGGGAAAATGTTAGAAGAAAAAAACTGATTCTTGGCCTAGTTAGGAAGGAATATGGGATGCTAGGAATGGAATTATGTTAACAATTCACAATTCCTTTGGATTTATCTCACATGTCATTGTTTCTGAGGTTTATCATATTTAATTTCAGTGTCTGTGTCTTTTGGATTTCAGAGTTATGTTTTTAAGTCAACTTTGTTTGTGTTTTTACCTTCAAATTGTTCATCATTCCAGTGCCTAAGGCACCTAAACTGTTTGTTTTGTTTTCCATTGTGGTTTCCATTCAACTGAAGTACCTTTAGTTTTTGTTTTAGATTAAAAATATCCCTTTCGGGCAGAAGGTGGAAGCCACTAAGATAGCGCTATGGTGATCCATATGCGTCCAATGACCTAAGGTGGGCATAGATCATGACCTGGTAACTAACCCCCCTTCCCTTCCCCCTTTTACTGAGATTAACAGTAATCCTTTAAAAAGTGTTTTTTCTGAAACAAATCCATGAGGGTTAGAGTTATGGGAAAGGTTAAGTGCTGGGGTAATATCAGTGATGACAGAGTTATTATGCAGCAAATTAGGAAAAGGAGATGCCAGGAAGGACAGTGAGATCAAGGAACACGTTTTCTCTTTTCCACTAAGCTTCAAACTGGCAAACAAAACAAAACCAAAATACTTAAGCATGTAAAGGCGTGTAACAATGTATTCCTTGATCTTCCTCCTATTTGGCAAGTCTATATTTGGGCCCTCTGTGATACACCATTTGTCAATATGGCGAGCTGATAGTGGCACCAAACATGTCATGGTCTGAGCTATTAAGGTAATGAAAATCAATAAAATTCAAACTCTGCCCTCGGCTTCGGTTTGTGGCTCAAACAGCAGCGGCTGAGCCGAGCTGAGCTGAGGAGGCAGCCTGTGTTTACTCCTGTAGCGACACATATGTTTCCCATGATCTCACCTGCTGGAGCCAGGAATCAAGCCTGTTTCTGACATCATGCTGTCCACCCCAGATCTGTCTTTGTTGGGTGGGGTGTACCGTGTCCCATCCCTCTTGCTCACCCCCCAAGAGATTGTGGAAGTGCAAAGTTGTGGTTCAGGAGAGTGGTGGGACCTGAGCACAGTTGGACATCTTGACATGAGAGTGTAGTGTTGTAGAGCTTTCACATTTATAGTGGTTTTCAATTCTTAATGGATTATCTAATAATACTCAGAAGGTTATTAAATTTACATAACTCCGAAAGAGCTTGAAATTTCCCACTTGCTTCACACACCATGTCATCACTAGATTGTTTTCATGAAGGTTGTTTCAACCATGATGTAAAGCTCTTTTTTTCTTTTTTATTCTATTTGATAATTTAACATTGGCGAGTTACTTAAGCAAATAAACTCACTCTCATTGGCACAAGCCCAGAGGCAGATTTGACAGAAATAGAAGGACTGAAAACGCAGGCAGAGAAAGGGAACTAGCTAAAATAAGACAGATCAAGAAGGTAGGTGTAAATAAGAGGAGGCGTGAAAAACAGATTTCTCAGTACAAGAATATTTGAAGGATTCTGAGGAGGGTTAAAAGCTACTGTACACAGATCAGAGAGCAAAGACAAAGAGTCACAGCAGGAAAAAGAAAAGAAAAACCTTGACTGACTCATACGTTCACACACGCGCGTGTACTTTGATCATCATACACATTCACCCTGCAGGCAAATTCAAGGAACACGGCTATTCATGTTCATTTTATGAAATGATCATATTCTTATAGACAATGACGGTTCTCTGTCAGCTGTTTGTCTCCAGTTCAGGAGAGATGCGACAGTGATGTTTTTGGTCTTGCACTGCCCCAAATAGATATTCCCAAAATGTAGTCATTGCTGAGCAGCTATTGTGAAACTACCTGTCTGTTGATTGTGTTAACATTGTTCGTACGGCAGTACAGAGAAAAGTGGTTTTTTGTTTGTTGTTGTTGCTGTTTTGTTTTTTTGTTTTTTTTTCTGTTTCCTTATTGTTAAATATTGACTTTTTTATTTTGGCATTACATTTTTACATATTGAGTTTTGCACAATACAAATTTCTTCTTTTTAGTTAATGTAATTTATTTCAACTGAACATTAAAAAAGATGAATCATTAGAAATCAGAAACCAAAGTGCTCTTTAAGGAAAACATATTAGTTATTCAGCTGAACTGGTTCGATGACAATTGACCAATTCCAATAAACTGATGTCAATTTGATTATTGGGAATATTTTAGATTTTTATTTTAATATAATTATTATTATTGAATATATGGACTTTTGAACTTTAGGATTCTGGTAATTCCAGTATTTCTGCGGTATTCCTCAAGGATTTAATGTGTTTTTGTTCTTCAATCATCTTTTCCTATGAACATGATGATGTCTGTGGCTTTTTTCTTCACTGCGTATTTGGAAAAACTCTTTGATAATTGATGAATGTAGTAGGGAAGTACACAAACATTTGAAACCTTTGAATCATTATTGGTAAACATCCGTGTTCCCGTTGAATCTCTGAGAATCTATCAATGAATGCTCTTTTTCTTCCTCTGTTATATATATATATATATATATATATATATATGTAATAAAGAAAACTGTCATTTCCAGTAAAGTTTTTTGCTGCTGCTTACGTTTAGAGCTGATCTACGTTATGAATGAGATTATTATTTTATGTTGCAGATCACTGCACTATGACTGTTACCACAGATACAATCAGCAAGCTCAGCCTTTCGGCAGTCGTGTTGAGATTTCTGTTATGGCAACGTACAACAACCGCGTATCAATATTTTACAAAAGGAAGGGAAAATAACCCAATACATCAGCATCAGTTATCTGAGCTCATCTTCTGCGGCCTGAATAGGCATGTTTTTGTTTTCTTTTACTACTGACAGTATTTCCCATTGTGGGAAGTAACAGGTTTTTCTCCCTCAGTAATAGCTAAAGCTAACTGAGCAAACAGAACCACAACTGCTGACATTTCAATGCATGAAGCCAGTTGAATGCAGCCGTGGAAAACAATGGCTGAAGAACTCCCCCCCTTGAAGGAAATACCAAACATTACATTGCTATATAAATAGAAGGCTCTGACTTTGTAAAGCGATAGAGGACAGGAACCCCCTCCCCTGGTGTCACACTGATGGCAAGGTCCCCCAACTCTCCACCCTACTCCACTCTGTTGGCCCTGATGGCTCTTTTTGTCTTTTCTCTGGGGCAGCGTGATCTATTTGTGTACTGATTTCTCTCGACCTTCTCATGCTCTCCATTTCCTTTGATTTACATCTGCATTTTTCCTCTCTCTGTCTGTCTTTCCATCAGACATATGGTCACTAGTAACACTTCACAAACACCTCCAAGTGTATTAATGTTATCATGCAGTTGAACTGGAAAATGGGTCTTAAGGGTTTTGGGGGTCTGTGGACTTGGACACAAAAGAGTTGCTGTCATCCCAGGGAGGTGCAAATCATATATGTCTGGACTTACATGGTCCTACAACTTGTTTTACACCTTAGGCTTGCCAGTGAGAAAAGACTAATCCAACTAGGCTTAAAGATATGAAATATTTGATTTGATTTTCTCATTCCACTCTGTTTTTCCGTCCTCTACCTCTTCTGTAAAGGAGGGTGTGAGGAAGATGAAGTTATCCCCAAAACGAGGTTAGTTCCTCTTTATGTATGTAATGGGGTTATGGATGATTCAGTCGAGGCAACTCCAACAAATCTTTCATCTTCGCTATCGTTTGTATCAGGCGTATAAACACTTTCCCCTCGGATGGCAGGCTGCACGGTTCAGAAGATAGCACCCCAGCTGTTGGTGCAGAGACGTTTAGGAAACGGTACGCACAAAGTAGCGCGCACACACACACACACACACACACAGAGAGAGAGAGAGGCATAGTCTATTTGCAAAGAAGTTTTGTGGTTTATATCGATCAAATCTATGGGGGGGAGAGCACTCCTGGGGCCTCACGTACAAAAACTTGTGTTGATTTCATTCTAAATGTTTGCGTGGAAACCTCCTTATGCAAAAACAAATAAATAAAAAATCAGATGTACTAAACCGTACTGACACACGAATCCACGCACATCCTCTATTATCACCAAAGGGCAAAAAAAATCATTGTGGCCCTTAAAACCCATTCCCAGTCCCGTCTGATTCCAAAGCTACCATCGTCATGTGTGTTGCATGATTTTGCATACGATTGTATATGTTCTGACTAATTGCTTTGTTGAGAAATTGTTACCCTAAGGCTCATGTGTCTACATTAAGTTAATTATTTAATGATTGAGAAATGAGCGATGCCTTCTGTGACCAATAAATCAAATTTCGTAGCCTAAACTGGAGCACAGTCATCTTCCTCTGCTACATTTTTCTCTGTTAATTCTAAAACCATCACTGTTTTGAACCGTCTTTCTCAGTTGAGCTGTTTCAGTTCTCACTTTTAATTCTAAAGATTGTCAATAACGACTGAACTCTCGTTTACAAAATTTGATTTTGTTTCCCTTCTCTGATTCAGTGCTTTGGTTCTCAGATTTTAGATTTGAATTCGCCAACCCACAAAACCTCAGAAACGTGCACACACCAGCCTTGAAACGTGCTTGGAAGACCGCACTTTCTCATGTTCATTTCTCTTTCAGTACATACGAACATGAGCGTGGAAATCGCTTAAGCAACATTTTTGTGCGCCGCAACTTCTGTGCATGAGGCCTCAGGTACTTGTTATTCTTTTGAGACAAATCTATTATAGTTTTGGATTACTGTTTATAGAACGGTGAGTAAAGTGAGACACAACTTAATAAGAACAGCTGTCATGCCGGCATTGACGATTCCTTTGAGGCCTCGGTATTGACTGGAACACCTGACACCTTCAGAATCAATAACCCCAACACACACATCACCCTTAACACAGCTTTGCAAGCTACTGGTAAGTGTCTGGCAGCTCACAGATATGTTATTCATCTCATTTAGAGCATGAATATGAAGACATTAAAGTGATCAGTGATATTCTAGAACTTTCCAGAACTGTAATGTCAACCCTTAAAATGAATGCTGTAGTTTTATTGACAGCAAAAAACTTCTTATAGGTGTAAAGAGGACCAGAATGCAATTTCCTGTTGAAAAGATCAACTTTTTGGAGGTGTTGTTTATGCGGTATGCAGATTGCTTTTTCACACAACATTGAGTACATTTGCATATTTATAGACAATTCCAGCTAAAGTTAAGTCACCAGCTCGGTACCATGCTATTGTGCACATATATGAGGTTAGATTAAAAAATTGTAGAAATAATAAAAACAACTGAATCTGAAATGGTGTCAAGTTTCCCGAAGAGGCAAGTTTGCTTTCTAAAAGGAAACACATTTATCAAGCTCTGCAGAATGTGCTTTGTCACCCTGTCATCTTATCTGCGGTCACCTTCGTGCATGTAGAGGATTGTTTTCCTCCACAGTGTTTGTTATTGTGGAGTCCTGTAGAAGTTTGTCATAGAAGATAAAACGGCATTATAGCTTTGCACATTGTTCAAGGTGAGCTGGCTTTGAAACTGTGATCCGGTGCTTTATGAGAGCATGTTTCAGCACAGTGAATCTTAAAACAAAAGCCTTGTTCACAATGTAAACTTTGTAAAGCAAGGGAAGCAATAAATTAAGAGTTTCATAAAGAGCTTCATTTGAACTTTTGATTCTCTGTTGCTTGCTGTCCACTTGACCACAGTCTGTGTTTGGAGACTGATTCTCAGGCCCAGCTGTTTACAACTGAAATAATTCCCTGTGCGTGTTAAGCATGCTTACCCAAGATACATTTTCTTTTGTTGTCGGTTAGCTGTCTCTGTTCTCTGCCTTTCTCTGGCCCTTGCTTCCTCCAGCATGCACAGCTGTGTTTAAATATCTAATAAGCCTTTCTGCCAACTTCTGATCCCCGGTTTTATTCTCACCTGGACAAATGCACACGGATAATGGAAGCAGCATGTTGTGAAGCAGGGGCATAGTTGTTCCAGTGTTGTGTTGAGGCCTGATAAGGCTCTCCGGCACAGAAAAAGAGCCTTAGAGAGATGACGAGACTGCGTGTGACAGTATTAACTTTGTTACCACAGGTTGCCACGCTGGTAACAGTCAGGAGCATTAAGTAGAGGGCATAGGGAGGATGGTGTTTTCTATTAACGGTCACAACTCTGTGAAAATTGCGTTCCAGTCTGCTTTCATACATAAATGTGTAAAACTAATTAGCAAGTCTGCCTTGGTCTTATGCACAGATATATATTTTTCTATTATAATTATTTTTGTGTCACGCATTAGCAAGTGTCCTTCACACATTAGAGTCCTCATCAGCACCACTGACAGGCAGAAAAATGGAATTCTGGGGGAAAAAAATATGGCTTTGAATACAAGTCTGCAAGCAAGCACAGCCTCATGTTGGCTTTAAACAACAGAACTTGAAATTGACATTTTTACTGTCAGTCCCACTCACATTTGAATGTGACAGCAGCAATACAAACACTAATGGCATAAAGAAGGGAAAAAAAACATCCAGAAGGAACACATCCTGATTCTTTCTGCATGGGAGAAAAGATAAGAGACACCAAGGGATCATGAAAATGCAAAACCACTGCTGATTTTAATGCAGATGGACTGATTGAGTTGCTAGTGAATTATTTGGACAATTTTCAGCTTGTCTGCTATATTAAGATTTTTTTTTAATCTTTTGGTCAGTACATGTAAATGATATCAATGCATTAGATGCATGGAACTAATAAATATGATTCTTTATTTGGTGATGGGAACTCATGTATATTTCATGGTCACAACAGAATTTCATCCATTTGAATCTTAAATGCATATGAAAATAAAAGGCCAATCATAATCTTAAATGTGATATAGATCACAAAATGGGAGACAAAACATGAATCACTGTGATATGATCGATATTTATTTTTGAAATCAGTTTGAAATTGCATTCCCCACTGTAGCAGTGAGAGGGTTAAGCATGAGCCAGGCTCCTCAGCTGTGCTGAAAGTGAAATGGAAATACGTGTTTTTCAGCAGAACTGTTTACGTTTTATGAATAAGAATTGCCTATTTGATGTGACCAGTCTCCCCTGAGATCTATCTCAGAGAGGACAGATTGATCCAGTGGAGGAAAGAAGAGTGAACACAGAGGGAAAAGAGTGGAAAATGGAGGAGGGGACCAAAGAAGCCCTGCCAAGACACTCTAGTCTAAAACAAGAGTTTTTATCCCACAAAGCAGCTGCATTAAGAGTTGAATCAGTATTCATGTCACGTTAGAATGTTTGTGTAATCATGTTTACAGTTCTATTCTGTCCAACGGGAGGGTTCTTATTGTTAAAGTTGCCTAATTCCCTTCCTACCTAAACATGACTAACATTAGGCTCTTAACGTATGGTGAACGTCAACAATGCCTTATCTTAACATGTCTTATGCTTGTTGGCATTTTTAACCGTAGTTGCTTAAAGTAATGGCTGTCCAAAATGTCAGCATTCAGTCCTCTAAGATGACTGAATTCCAGTGATTCCACACAAACAATGTCCCATTTCTGCTCAATCAAGGTGATTATGGTAAATGCCATAGCAATGACCTGGGAGTTATGTTTGCTAGCTCTTCCGTCAACCAGTGCCTTCACAGAGTAGTGTTTTGTTAAGGTGTTTTTATTAGTTGCTTAAATCTTGACCTATAATTAATATGTTTACCTCACAGAGATGTGTGAAGGTGATTCAACATTGCAGAAACAGACCAGCCGCTCATGTTGGCTCCAGTTGTGATGCTTTGTTACCCCATAAAAGTATAAATGGCACCTCCTTGTTTTAATGAGAAATCCACTTTAAGAAGCAAATGGAGAAATGAAACCACCCTTGTGCCATGTTTCAATGACTTTCCAGTTTCTTAAAGCTTTCAAGATGTTTGTCTGTTGTTTCACCAGCCTGTTTGTTTAATTAATAATGTCTTCAGGCAAGCAATTCAGGTCATCAATTAGTTGTTAGCATCTTCAACGTTTGGCTTTGTTGTATATATTAGTAAAATATCCACTCTGTGACAATAGGTCCACAGCAGATTAAAGTCACATACTGCAGACTCGTCTGTTGGGCCTCGTGTCCTCAGTTAGGCTAGCCTAATAGCCAACCATTATTGCTCCATAACAAAGTTAAAAGGTCAACGTTGTCCCATCCTAGCCGAAAAAAAAAACACTGATGCTAACACTGCACATATATATTTAGTCGTATCTAGAACAAATAATTGGAAAATTAGTTGTTACAGTATTAATAAAGACACCTTTTTCTTCTCTTTTTTTTTTTTTTTTACAATCACTGTATGTCTGAAAGCTAAGTGGCATAGCTAGCTGTCTTACCTTATTTAAATAGCTGCTGGATATGGGGCCTACATAAAAACAGTCATTTAACTTAATTTCAGTTGAATAAAGTTCAAAGTAATTCAATTTTGATCCATTTCAGTAATAGTGTCCATACTGTATGTGACACATTGTAAAAGTTTAGCTAACTTCATTTTATTTAGTTTATAATGTCAGTATCGCATCACATGGTGACTACTTTTTAAGACAGTCCTTAATAACTAAAAGTGCTTTCCACTGAAAAAAAAACTCTTACTGGAAGTTAGCAGGTTCTAAAAATGAGTTGAATGAGAATAACATTGTTTTCTCCTTGGCGTTAACATCTGACAGTGATAAACATGGCAGTGTCTCAGGCTGTTTTCTCCAAAATCCCTGCCAAAAGAAAACTGTTCTGCCTCCTGCTGCTGTTGTTTACTGACATCTTGCTATCTGGAGCCTTTAACCCTCAACTACATGATTTTCTGCTTCTCGTCCTCTACTGTGATAAGCCTGTGATTGACAGCCTCTGGTGAGATCTATAGATTCAAGTTACGCTCATCGGGATTAGAGTGAATGCAGATGAAGAGATTGTGTGGAGGGATGTGTGGAATATGGGATGGTATATACACAGACTCACAAAAAGAATTGCTGATACACTGCAGGTTGTCATCATAGTGTTGATTTTGTTGAAGGCAGCAGGTAGTGAATCAGTAACAAAGGCCTGAAAGTACATCTCACATTGTCTGTTTGGGTACATCTGCCACACGAAGGTTAGTTTTGGACTATGTGTACATTTAAAAGTTAGTTGGAGTCTTTGACATGATATCCACATATAATTGTGCAGTTCTAAATGGTCGACATATATTCAGCTTTAAGGAGAGGATGGCAGATTGATACAAATGTGAAAACTGAAAGACACTAGTTTAGTTTTCCAAAAGGAACCCTCCGAAGTTTACTCTTTTTTTGTAGAGCATTTTATTTTAGTGTGCTTTTGGGGATTCAAAGTGGAGCAAATAAACTAATGTGTAAAAATACCCTTAATTTTTAGTCTTGTTTTTTTTATAGGTTTATGCAACAAAACCACGAGGTTTCATTTTGGAAAATAGTTGATATAAAAAGAACAGAGTAATACAATTCAAACCTCAGCAATCAATGTGTTTACATGGACAGTTTGGTCGAAGTGCAGCTTTATCTTCACTCGGCCACTTAACTGATATCCTTTTTTTGTTCCATTATTTACATTGAATTTTAAATTGATTTTACCAAACAAATCATGTCACACTCTGCCACACTAGGTGGCAATAGCGCCTGTCTTCAGCTTGTTAGCGTTGGGCTTTTCCAGTTGACCTTTTACACCACAAACAAAAACAACAGATAAATCTTTATTTAAGCTGATAGTAGAAAAGTGAAAACTGTCGAGGTGTGAATTGAGCAGACCTACAGCTCTGTACATTTTGTACAGCTCCATTGATGTTTACATGCATTTTAAAAATACGATCTCGGTCAGACCAAGCCACAATTAGATTTTCTTTTCCCAATGAAGCGGTGGTGTCATCACTCTGACATGTCATAAATTAACAAATGAATGAAATGTATGAATGAATAAGATCAGACGCTCAGAATCTCAGTAGGTCTCCCAAATCTCTCAAAGGTCCAGGTGTGGTGGTTTGTTTAAACTTTTACAACTTCATTGTGAAGTGTTCAGCAAGTTCCCATTTTGGATCTGCAACTACGTGATTGCAATTCCCTTGGGAGCAGTTTGGTTTTTTACCAGCTGATTGTTTACACAAGGATAATCATCTTTGCTTCACAGATTTTGCTACTCCAGACTGATGCGTCATGCAAACGTGCACCCAGGGGACTATGACTGTGGGCCTTTTTACATAAACAACCTCTTTTATTGTTTCATTGTTTGCCAGATAATAGATGATAGAAAGCATGACTTGAGAGTTTTTTTGTTTTGTTTTGTTTCTTTCCATTCTGGGCACTCCCCAAGGTTAACTATTTACTGGAATTCATTACTACAGCTGCGTTTGTTGAATCTAATTGACTTATAAACCTCCATTCACATTTAGATTCTAATTTCATCATGTACAAACTACTGCAACAACAAAAAAGTATCAGAGTAGCAAATGATAAAATTTCGGCCTTGTTATGTTTAAGTGTGTATTAAAGAAAAGTGTTTCAACCAGCCTCTTCAGACAGGCTCTTGCATCATAGATTGCTGTTATTGTGACCAAAAACTAGTTATAATGAGCAGCCACACACTAGATCAGGGGAAATTCGCTATAGCTGTGTAGGTTTGTGTGAGACTGTATCAGCATGCCTAAAATGTGATTTTCCCCCAGCTCAAGCTGATTCACCTTCACAGGAGCAGTAGATAAAGAGACAGAGTTTTTGCTTGTTACCGTTCGATGATGGCTGTGTGTACTTAGGGATTGTAAAAGTGTTTGTGTGTTAATGCCAGCCTGTCTGCAGAATAAACACCTGCACATGAAGGTAGTGATTCAAGCCCTAAGTGGCTCCCATCATAGCTGATATTGTTTCCCCAGAGTGACATAGCTGAAGCTTAATGGGCCTGCTGATGGTGTGTTAAAGCTTAGTGTTAATTATAACACCATGCTTCGTTAGACACAGTCACATTAACATCAGGATAAGCAGCAGTGTTGAGCTCTGTGCTGGGGAAAGAAGGGAGAATGCTGATTCAGTCAGCACTTGGAACTGATGGGCCTGATCATATAGAATTTATCTTCTTGTGATCAGATTTACAGTCATGCTTCGTTCCTTCATGTAAGAAAAGAACGTGCATGATCTTTGTAACTTTTACTTTATTTTGTGAAAATACTGATGAACAGAGAGACGATAATTGTTTTCAGTGTTGGTTATGTTTATTGCAAACAGCGTTAACTAACTCAAGAATAAAGTCCACACTGTCCTGCGAAGTTCCATATCAGCCCACGAGGATAATGAATGTGTTTCTTATTTCTTTTTGCATATTTTCACATTGAAACAGCAGTCATATGCAGCTGAGCTGTAACTCAGAGAGGTTGTGACATTATCTCATTTCCCAAATATTGCCCGATTCTTCATTCCAATTTTGTTGTTGTTAGTTTTAAAGGAAGTTGTAATAGGAGAAATTTTCATTGTCATTGCTTCTCTCCATTTGTCCCCTACTGGTTTTCAGCTGCTACATTAAGGACAAATTAGTTGGTGTGAGGGGCCTCATGCTAGCTCTGTCAGTAGTGGTTTCCTGTGAACTTTTACTCTTTATACCAAAACACAGTTTGGTATAACCACATGAAGCATCTGATTATCACAACCCATGATGCATTAGCCTACTCTACTAGAAGTTCAGACTGTTTATTATATCAC
>JBAMYA010042303.1:0-14580 GCA_037176975.1 Arrhamphus sclerolepis
AGAAGAGTCGTTCTGTGCACCAGGGAAGGGAAGTACTTTAGCATCGTTTATCACAGCTTACGTTTCACTGCACTTCATTAAGGAAAAAAAAAAAAAAAAAAAAAAAAAAAAAACTCTTCACAGGAAGTGGTGCGGTACTAGCGAGTTGACATATCGAACATTCAAGCAATTTTTAATTCCACTGAGTATTAAACACTGACATCGCAAACAAACAGTGAAAACCTTAGCTTTAGACTAATTAGATTAGATGAACATAAAACACCATTCCTCATGCTGGACAGTGAGGATATAACGTGCTTTTATGTATGTGTCTTTTCCAATAAGACAGGCAGCTGCTTTAGTACTACTCCACATCTAACCTTCTTTTTTTTTTTTAGCTCAGAATTTAGCAGCACGTAGTTTAACAAACTTTGTGTATTGTCCTTTATTGCACAGTTCTCTACAAATAGTTTTTTTTTCTGCTGCTCACATCATGCTTTGAAAGTTGAACCATCATTAAACAAAGGCATTGTTGGTTTTAGTTTTACAGACTAGCAGTCCTCTGTACGAGTCCAACTGTAACGCAACACAAACTATATTGCTTTAAACTATGTATTCTCATTGTATACATTGTGTATAAACAGCGTTTTGTTTTTGTTTGTTTTTTTTTTAAACAGCCTGGTGTTTGCACTTCGGGATGGATGGATGCATGACAGAGAACACAGGGGAATCGCAAACGTGCAGTCATATATAGGGAGAGAAATGACATACAGTCACGCTAATAAGATAACATTAAGTTATTTAGTTTGCTTAATTACAAAAAAAACAAAAACAAGGTATAGACCTTTTCCATAGGAGTGGGAACCATAAATGACTGTTACCATTTGTTGTCATCTGGCTCTACATACAGCCCCAATTCCAATGAAGTTGGGACATTGTGGAGAACAAATAAAAACAGAATACAATGATTTGCAAATCCTTTTCAACCTATATTCAACTGAATGCACCACAAAATCAAGATATTTAATGTTCAAACTGATAAAGTTTATTGGGATTTTTTGCAAATATCCACTTATTTTTAATTTGATGCCTGCAACACATTCCTGGGACAGGGGCAACAAAAGACTGGGAAAGTTGAGGAAAGCTCAAAAAACACCTGTGTGGAACATTCCAGAGGTGAACAGTTTATATGGAGAAAAGCGAGTCTGTCATGAACGGCTATAAAAGGAGCATCACCAAAAAGGCTCAGTCGTTCACAAGCAAGGACGGGGCGAGGTTCACCGCTTTGTGAACAACTACGTGAGCAAATAGTCCAACAGTTTAAGAACAAATTGCAAGGAATGTAGGGATTTCATCATCTACAGTCCATAATATCATCAGAAGATTCAGAGAATCTGAAGAACTCTCTGCACGTAAGCAGCAAGGCCAAAAACCAACACTGGATGCCTGTGACCTTCGATCCCTCAGGCAGCGCCGCATTAAAAACCGACATCGTTCTGTAAAGGATGTCACCACGTGGGCTCGGGAACACTTCAGAAAACCATCGGCAGTTAACACAGTTTGTCGGGGGGGTGTTAGTGTCCATGGCATGGGTAACTTGCGCATCTATGAAGGCACCATTAATGCTGAAAGGTCCGTTAGGAGCAACATATGCTGCCATCCAAGCGACGTCTTTTTCAGGGACGTCTCTGCTTATTTCAGCAAGACGATGCCAACACACACTCTGCACGTGTTACAACAGCATGACTTCATAGTAAAAGAGTGCAGGTACTAGACTGCTCTGCCTGCAGTCCAGACCTGTCTCCTGTTGAAAATGTGAGGCGCATTATGAAGCACAAAATACAACAATGGAGACCCTGGACTGTTGAGCAACTGAAGTTGTTCATTAGGCAAGAACGGGAAAGAATTCCACCTACAAAGCTTCAACAATTAGAGTCCTCAGTTCCCAAACACTTATTGAGTGTTGTTAAAAGGAAAGTTGATGTAACAGAGTGGTAAACATGCTCCTGTCCCAGCTTTTTTGGAACGTGTTGTTGCAGGCATGAAATTCAAAATGAGTGAATATTTGCAAAAAAAACACAAAAAAAACTATCAGTTTGAACATTAAATATCTTGTCTTTGTGGTGGATTTAATTGAATATAGGTTGTAAAGGGTTTGCAAATCATTGTATTCTGTCTTATTTACGTTTTACACAACGTCCCAACTTCATTGAAATTGGGGTTGCAGAAAATCAAATCTATGATTGAGGTGGTTCACCTGTTGCCAGCAGAAAGCAGAGAGTGTTTGGTCTTGAAGGGGATGTAGAAGGTGAGGGCAAGCAGTGTGGAGTAGATCGACCATGGGCAATCAATAGACATCTGTGGAGAGACGAGCAAGTCAACATTGTTGGAGGTTTAAATAGACCAAAACACTCTAAATAGCACAATAGCACAAAAAAAATAGAAAAATATAGAAACAACATAATATTTTTATGTATTTACAGTATCTTAGCATTAAAAAAAACAATATTTTGTTGTTTTGACTGATCAACAGTCCAAAACAAATCATTAATCATTTCAAATCATAAAAAGTAATCAAATGATTTATAATCAACATTATACATTTGATGCATTTGCTGTTTGGAACCCACAGCTGCACTAAAAAATGTTCCATCTCTCCATCACTGCATTACTCATAGAGCCACATAAGTTGCAACTCATCTCATCCACTAAAAGTGTTAATGTGTTTTTGTCTCACTCTCTGGTCGATGGCAGTCATCGGTGTGTCAGGATGACTGTAGCTGCGTGGTCGATGGCGGATCTCCCCGTTTGTCAGCCTCTCATTGGCCGGCCGGTCAGCCCCAGAAGGGATAATGCACAAAACCTCCAGCTGAAACTCCAGTATGTGGTAGGGAGGGGTGGGAGGTAGGCTGATACTGGTCACCTTTTCAGATGACTGGATGGAAAGAGTGTTTTCACCCACCAACTCTGAATGCATGAGGGAAATAGAAAAGACAACATTAAGACAGATAAAACTCTGCTTTCTGCAAGAACCAACCGATGCATGTGTAGGATTAAATGAAGTGTGATGATGACACATCCCTAAAAAAATAAGATTAAAGTTGTTCTCTTTTGAGTTAATAAATAAATTCTAATGTGGGCCTATTCATTTTTATCCATTCAATGTGTGCAAGAAAAAGACTGGCTCAGCTCCCTCTTCACCACAACAGACCGATACAGAGTCTGCATTACTGAAGACGTCACGCTGATCCATCTGTCGAGCTCCCACTCAATTTTTCCCCCATTTGTGAATAAAGACACCAAGATACTAAAGCTCCTCTATTTGAGACAGCAACTTATCTCAAACCTGAAGAGGGCATTCAAGCCTTTTCTGACAGAGAACCATGGTCTCAGATTTGAAGGTGCTGACTCTCATCCCTGCTGCTCCACATTCAGCAGAAAAAAGCTCCATCGAGTGATGAAGATCCATGAAGCCAACAGTTTCACATCATTTGATGAAAAAACAGTCAATCCTGATGTCACCAAACTGGAGCCCCTCCATAAAATTTAATAAAATTGGTGACAAAGGGCAGTCCTGACGTGAAACAAATCTGACTCCCTACCAGCACGGTACTGGACAGCCCGGAGCACCCCCTCAAAGGATACCCCAGGAGATACAGTTGAATTCTTTTATCAAGACCACAAAGCATATGTGCACCAGGTACGCAAACTCCTATGTCCCCTCTAGTACTCTAGCAAGAGTATAGAGCTGGTCCAGTTGTCCACAGCCAGGACAGAACCTATTTTGGTCCTTCTAAATCCTAGATTTGCCCATCAACCAGATTCTCTTCTTCAGAATCCCTCCACAGACCTTTCTGGAGAGGCTGAGGGGTAAGATTCCCCTCAGTAATCAGAACACCTCCTCTGGTCCCTCTTTTTAAACAGGGAAGCAAACGCTCCAAACCAGTCCAAAACACCCTTAACAAAAAAACAAAAACAAAAAACAACTTAACGTAAGGTCCATCAGTAATCCGCTACTTTGTAAGTTAGTCCTACTGTACATTTAACGTTACCACCACCACCACCCAGTAAAACCATGAAACAACACGAAACAGAATGGCAGTTAACAAGGAGCATCATTTTGTTATGTGCTTGGTAATAGCATTGACAAAAACTGAAGACTACCATCAGAATTATTTGTTAAGTAGCTCCATGCAATTTTGTAAATTGAACTGTATGAATTAAAGGTGAAAAAGGAGTAGGCTTCAATTGGCAAAGTTTAAAAATAATGCGACTACTTGAACCTTTTCAATACAGAGCCAACTAAAATGATCCAAAAAGCATTTTACAAGTGAAACTATTTGATATTAGTCTGAAAGTAACAAAAAGCCCCATAGAAATGGGTATATGGTTAGTTAAATTATGAACTCCAAAAAAGGAAAAAAGCCATTATCACTGCCATACCATAAAGAAAATCACATACAACATTGTTCCAAAAGTAAAAATCTTTGGACAAGTCACCAAAAATGCCTTGAAGAAAGCGAGTCACCGAAAAGTGAGAAGTTTGCATCCCTGTGAAAAAAGGGAAATCCCCACCCTAGTTTGCCAATCCAGAGGTACTGCCCCTGATGTTCATTTGATGCTGCAGAGGCGTGTCAACCAAAACAGTCCCACAAACATCCAGAGCCTTGAGGAACTCCAAGCATCTTTTTAACTACCGCGTCCACAGACTCAGCTTCCTCAGTGGAATTAAATGGGATTGAGAAAACCCTCTAAGTATTCCTTCCACCACCTGACGACATCCAAAGTCGAGGCCAACAGCAGTCCACCCTCACTGTACACAGCATTGATAGAGCATTGCTTTCCCTGCCTGAGCCGCCTGACGGTTTGCCACTTCCATGGCCTCACCCACCTCCTCTTTTACAAAAGAATTTTTGCCTCAGCAAACACCAAGGCCATGCCAGTGCCTGTCACATGTTTCTGAAGTTCCATAAGCTAACAAGGCTTGATAGGACTCCTTCAGACTGACGGCCTCTCTCACCCGGCTTGTTGACCACCAGGTTTGAGGACTTCTTATATGGCAGGCACCGATGACCTTGGGGACACAACTCCACAAATCACCACCAGTCAAATCAAAATTTAACTCATCATTCAATCAAGGAGAAACCTTTGGAAAAAAAAAATTGTAAATGAGCTTTTATGAAATTCAGAATGCGGTTACTGACCAGCAGCTGGGCTGCTGATGCGGGCGGTGCAGCTGGTAGAAGGTAAGATGGGCATAGTATCAGTGTTGCTGAGCTGCAGAGCATCTCCTTTCTTCACAGTGTAGTGGCCCGTCAACAGAGTGAACTTGACCATCTGAGGAAGACCAGCTAACATGGGCTCTGAGGACACAAATACAAGGACAATGAGAAAAATGTACACATGCCTCAGGTGGCAAGAGAAATACATCAGATAGAAGCGGGTGGACGTCCATTTTTCTTTAAAATAATCTGTATTTTTATTTTTGTTTGTTTTAGCAAAGAAAAAACTTCAACCAGATATAAGTTCATGATTCATAAATTAAATATGAACGATGGGGGAAGAAAAACTGAAGTTGAAACATTTTATTTTGATAAACTACAAAGATTTACCAAGCCCTATATATTTATATTTCTGATAGTTATTACAAGCTAGTCAGGTTTGTGCAAAAGCTAATAAAAATTTTTAAAATGTTCTACTTGAGCCTAGAACTTATATTTTTCTTCCTTATATGCTTCGGTAAAGAAACCTTTAGAACTGAATCAAGTATTCAGGGTTTGTACACATCTTAACCACAATATTTTGATGTTTTGGCACTACCCCATGAACCCCATACTCCTGAGATTTTTGGTAAACATCAAATTTAAGACCAAATTGTAAGTTACTACTTTAAAACTTAATTAATAACACTTTGTCATTTGGCACAATTTAAATACATATTCATTGATTTATGTTAATACTCACAGCTCTAAAATACTTCTGGAATTGAATGCAGTTCCTGTGCATTTGTATGTATGGAAATAAAAACTATTATAAGGAATTTTGAGCTATATTTACTCTAATATATTTACTTCTATATACCCAGTAAGATGTTGATTATCAGTCCATCAATTAGGATTGGTGCATGCACGATCGCACATTTCTTTCACAGACAGACACCTGTATCCATGGTGACAAAGATGAGGGGAGCAAATGACACCTTTGCAGCAGTGTGCTGGTGGATCATATCAGCTATAAAACCAATGACGTTGGAACACGACTTGCCATTTGTATAAGTTATTTTCCCCCCATGAAATAACTGGATTAAATTTGGTGATGGTGAGATCACAGCTCTGCCAACTGAGCTGCACGACTACCAGCATCCTGACCAACAAGAGCATCAACAAAGGAAATCTGCTCTTGTTCTCCCATCAAACCTCTCTGTGTTACATGACTACGAAGTTATAGTAATAAAAAAAAATTATATTTAAACCCACTATTAAAGTAAAGAATGTCAAGATGACATGATTGGTTAAAATGATTACCGTTAACTCACATCAGATACAAACTTTGTTCATACGATGGACGTTCACAGGAAAATGGTACAATTAGCACCAACAATTAGCTGCATTTGCAGACTATTACTTTTTGAAGCTGAAACGGTTGCAATTTAAAGCCCTGTATCATTATCGTTATTATTAGCAGGATACTACACCACCTGGTGCAAATTTTCAGGACTTTTCCAAAACTTTCGGGCACTTATAAAATTCAAAACGTTTTCCAGGCCTGAAAAATCCCATTTTCAGGCCTTGCGTCTTAGTCCACCAGCTGTGTTTCAACTTTCTTCAATGAAAACAAACAAACAAACAAAAAAAGAAAACTGTGAATAAAAGCAGTTCTAAGAATTATAAAGAATTAGAAGTACTTTTCCAAAACTTTTTAGGATTCTTAAATGACAAAAAAAAAAAAAAAAGAATAAAATTGGATATGATTTGTGTTTCACTAAATTGACTTCACTTGCTCAAATTGACATTGGCACCATGGCTTATTATACTGCACTTTAAATTTTGACAATCCAAAAAAAAAAAAGGGTCATACCCGAGAGTGGCTCCACGGTGAGCTGGGGCTCCTGAGAATACACTTCATACCGGACTGACGGATAGATATGAGACAGGACAAACTGCACCTCTCCAACTGTGGCACACAGCTGCCGCAATGTGTAGGTACCTGGTTGACCACTCTGTGAAGAGGAAAAAAGTCAAGAATGACAAAGGTGAGCAATATGACAATAAAATTTACTCTTGAAAAGAAAAAAAATCAAAAATGCCAAAAATAAACAAAAATGACAAAATTATTATTTTCAGTTATTTCAACAAACAACTGGTGCAATGAAGCAATGAAGCCCCTCTTACTGGTGCTGTGAAGATGATGCTGTTGTTTCCAGGCTCTAGTGTTATATCCTGCACCTTCAGCATCTGTGCCCCTTCCTTCATGGCAACAGCAGGTGGACTAACACAGTTGGGTGCGTCTGATGGTGATCTGCTGTCATGGCGACGCATGAGCAGATGAGTGTTTTTACAGACAACTCCTGTCAAGATGAGAGAATTGTCCGAAGGACTCCTGTCCTGAATTTCGTCCAGCTCTAACGCAGGACCAGGAGTAACAGAGGAGGGAAGACCCGCCGATGAGTTCATCTGGTTAAACTCTATTATCCCTTGGTTTGTCTGTCTCTTGGCTCTCTTGGACCTTCCATGAGTCCCTCCATGATCCACATCAAAGTGAATACTAGCAGCTAATTGCTGCATGCGTACTGAAATGGGCATCAAACATTTCAGGGTGAGCTCCACCTGCAGGACAGCGCCAGAATGCACCGAGGCTGTTTCGGGGCGGAACTGTAGCCGTACAAGCTGAGCGAAGACATTCATGCTGAGAGTCACTTTGTGAGCTAAAGGGAAGAAAATGTGTAGGTAAGATTTTTTTTTTTGTAATTTAACCACAGACAGATTTATATAAGATAATTAAATCTTAAATAATACTCCAACACTTTATACACTATGTTCCTTTTGAAGGAATGACAGATATTCAAACTCTCTTCAACATGTGGAAATTTTTGCTCATCTCAACACCTTATGATCCAAGACTTCCAAAACTTGAAATGGAAGCGGCCCAAGAAACTAAGAAATTTAAATAAAATAAGGCTGAGAGATTAAAATCTGCTTTTGTTTTACATTATTATAAAAACTAATAGTTTGTCTTGAACGTGAAATGTTGCACCAGGTGAGGATGGGTCAATTAAGTAGAAGCACAGACAAGGAAACAGGCAGCAGACTAACTGGATTCAGAAAAAAGCACACAAGAATTTTTCTTTCATTTAGCTTTTCTCCCACCAGTGACGATCATGATTACTCACAGTGGTCCCCAGACTGGCCTGCAAAGGTGAGAATTTCCTGACAAAAGTGCTTCCTCTCCTCTATGGCCAGATTCACGTCACCGGCCAACAAGGCACTGGTCTGCAAGTAGCTGAAGGCGGGTTGTCAAGGAAACCACGTGTTTTCATGTCAACCATGGCTGCGCTTGCTTTTTTAATCACGGCTTAAGACAATTTATGAGAGCTTAGTGAAATTTATGTGACATACTGTGGTCAAAATAACCAGAGTACAGTACGTCTGCAGTTCAGCCACAAACAGTCGATACTAATTCTTCTTTTAAGCACAATCTTGAACACACAAATCAAGGGCTGAATTGGCTGGGATTGGAAGCTCAACACATCACAGTTAGAAAAGGCGAAGTAATATAACAGTTTGCCTGAAGATAATACCCGTTTCAGAAATCACAGCACCTCTTCCAGATATACACTCAGTGAAGCCTGAGATTCACCATCACTTCATTTCTGTCTCAATCCATGTCTCTTTAGGCAAATGTTAACAATTTACATGTAAGTCAGTCTCATTCAACTTCATTTGTTCTCCTTGGTGTTTCATGACACCATAGAGCTGCCTGACGTTTCCTTCTCTATTATAGTGTTCTGATCAGCTGATTCCTGGTCCCATACCATCCATTTTATTGATCCGTATGGCATATGGGTGATTTGCTGGTGATTTATGGGGTGATTTATTTGAATTTTTCCAGATTCTCTTTTCTGTTCGATGCAGCTTGACATTTCCTATCAAATAGAGGCCAGGCTGCCTATGTCCTGCAGTGTGGAACAACAGGTTACTTAAAATATGCCACAGCACATCTGGTATTCATGACAAAAAGGCCCAAGGACTCATACTGGATCCTGAAGGCAACATTCCTATCCAGTCTAACATTGGCATTAGTTGTGAATTTGAATCATACTATTTTTGTGTTGTAGCTGCTGCCAGTGATTTAAAGGATACTCTTCAGTTCTGTGCAGCAGTTTTTGACACTCAGCAATCTGTCTCCTGGTGTGAGTCACTGGGAGGCTCCATCCCTCTGACACATATGACTTCAGAGCCTCTTGCAAGAAGGTTTCTGCCCGCTCAGGGTCCCCTTTCCTCCTATTAAAGAGGAAAAAAAAAACATTTTTTTTAGCTGCACAAAAACACAGAGATAAGCAATAAAATATGTGCTACTTCATACGTAAGACATTGAACAATGTAGTACCCTTTCTCGTAAAAATGACATTTTAACAACTGTGCAATATATTTGTGGAGAAAAATTCAATTTCTGCAAATAGAATGAACACATTTGGATCACATGTTAATTAGCACCAACAATTCTTTTTCCCTTCTTTCCAAATGAATTTGCTTGTTTAAGCTATAACCTTAATATTATAGCTGGGTTCGGTTAGTCTTAAAAATTGCTAAAATCAAAGTCTCTAAACAAAGCTGTAAATCCTCAAGGTAGAGGTGGGCGATATAGCCATATTATAAATATTAATATGTACGAGTTTATTAATACATGGCACATACCTTTGAATTTTCTAATGTTGACTGTTATAATACTAATAGTAGTATGACAGAACACCAAGCATTTGCATGCCACAGACTGTGAACTAGTGTCTGTAGTCTGCACCCATTACTCCCCTACAATCGACTCTTTTCCATTCATCCATCCACTTCTGCTAATCTCAAATTTGGATCAAGGGGCCGCATCATAAGTAACAATGCCTCAGACCTTCCCGGCCACTGTAATAGCTCATCCAGGGAATACAGAGGAATTGGTTGAGGTGCATGCTTAAAAAATGCCCAGACCACCTCAGCTGGCTCTTTTAAACATGGAGGAGCAGTGACACCCAGACTCCAGCGACCCTGCAGCGAAAGGTTAATGCAGCTGCTGGTATGTGTGATCTTATTCTTTTAGTCACTATCCACAGTTGGTCACCATCGGTGAGGGTAGTAACACTGACCGACTGGTAAGCAGAGAGTCTAGACTCTTGGCTCAGCTCCCTCTTCACCTCTTACTAGCACATATTAGTGCAGATTAGCTCAGATGCTGCACCGATCTCGCTGTTGATCTCCTGCTCTATTCTTCCCTCACTCGTGAACAAGACCTTAAGATTCTTAAACTCCTCTTACTTGAGGCACCATTTCTAAAGTTAAACCCAAAGCGATTCAGTGAAATGCTTTCTCCAAGTTCATATAGCACATGCGTACCAGCTGAGAAAACTCCCATAACCCCTCTAAGTAATGGGAGTAATGGGAGAAGCCATCCCACAACCTTGAATCCTAAGTTCTAGTCAACCACCTCAACAATAGAGGCACAGGGCAAGGCCCATATTTTCATACAACTCAATCACAAATAAATGTCAGAAATGGTGATTAAAATAATGCTTGTTATGATAACACAAATAATAGCAGTAACAGTTTACATATGTGTTGTCAGTGACAATGGTCAGGCCTAAAAAGTAGGTATTTTTTCTAGATTTATCCTTCCTGGTTAGTTTTCTCCAGAATTGCATGCAGACATTAACCAGAGGCTCCCGTGACAGAGCCTAATCAATTAAAACAATAAATCAGCAAGGTCAGTTTGCTTGGCCTTTCAGATAAAGTGATGCTAAAGCTTACTTACATGTAGAACTCAGCCAGGCTTTTCCCCACCAGTCTGGCAGACCTCATCCGGCCGATGGCCCGATACATTTCCATAGCAGCATCGGAGAGTTCCTGACACAAGAGGGAGCCAGCAAGGTGGTGGGAGGGGAAGAAGGCAAAGAAGAGAGGAGAAAATAAGTCAGACCACCTATCTGCAGGGTGTTAAGTCAGAGGTACATCGGGGGGCAAGAGTTTCTACAGTGTTGGTGAGTGCGACTTACAAGATAGTGCCTTTCAAAAGCTTCAACAGATGACAAAGCTTCTTTCAGTTTTTTGTACGGGCTCTGAACACTGTTGACTGTGAAGAGGAAGAGAGAAGAATTATAACTGGGTATTTCTGGCTTTCAAGTTCTCATAAATTACCTGTTCCCATTCTTCTCTATTGTATCAACTTAGAAAAAAAAAGTTTTCAGTCAGGAGGAAATTCCAAACCTCAGAGTCCTCACACTCACAGACACTCACACACACACACACACACACACACACACACACACACAATGAAAGGAGTTGCATTGTCAGTCCAGACTAACAAAGGCATGAATGACAATAACTAGCAACTACAAATTAAAAAACAGGGAGAGCAAAATGCAGCACAGTACAAAAAAACAGTAGAAATGACGCATGTTTAATTTGCTAGTGAAGGAATATTTATGTTAGTTTGTGTAAAGTGTCCTGAGATGTCTCTGTTATAGGAATTTGTGCTCTAAACTAAAAAAAAGAGGGAAAAAACGAGCTAGAATAATACATAACTGTCAGAAATCTCAGACCACCAGTTTACTGAACTGCTGCTTATGAAGTAGATGAACTGCATAATTGATGCAGGAAATTACAGAAACATCAAGGAACAACCAATCACAACTTTTCAAGCATATCTAAATGATTGCTGGGAGATCCAGTATCGATGTCAGTGAAAGGGTTGAGATTTGATGAGCATTTGTCAACTTGTCACAATCAGATTCTCGTTACCACATAAAATGAGCTAAAAATGGCCTGAACCGCAGGTTTTTTCTGAAAAGCGTGTGACAACTCACCAGTCTCGGGCCTCTCATCCCCAAGTCCTGCCAATAGATCCACAGTCCTATTCAGATCTTCAGATGTGGGTCCTGTCTTTGACACCAGACCACAGAGTTCACCCAGAGACTTTAGCTGAAACAGGCAGAAGACAGGGAGAACAATCAGATTTACAAACACAAACAAATATTTTACTAGATTTTTATTCATTGCTGTTTTAGTTAGAAAATAAGACAATTCACCCCAAAATAAACCTTGAACAACAAACATTCATTATAAACTTGTAACAGGAACTATTATTATTTTTCCATGTGACAAGCATTGGTCAAATTATTACAGAAATGCACAAATAATACTGCCCAGTTTAAAGTGACATCTGTGACATCACAGCACATCCCTTTTTACATTTTTTATTTGTTTGTTTTTTCTCCAGCATATCTGTACCAAAAAGGGCTACATTAATCCACAGCAGTTGCCCTCTGAATGGAGGTTGCACAGCACTGCATCAGCATGTGTTTCTACTCCACATGATGACATCACTGGAGTCATGTGTGACAGGAGCGTCGCTGGTTGAAGCCCCAAACTCCATAATGCCAGACCAATTTTAGACACAGAGCTCTTGTTTCACCTCCGTTACTAAATCTAGGTTCACACGGCAGGTCATAATACTCAATTCTGATTTTTTTTTTTTTTTCTTGCCACAGTCCGATTGGCTTGTGCGGTTGTTTATGTCAGTATCTTAAATGTGATCTATATCAGACTCTGGTGTTAAATGGCTACAGCTGCAAAGGGGCCCTCGTGTGCAGAAAGATGACGTCAAACACAGCATGTTAAGTGTGCAGAAGTAAAGCAGAACGTACAATTTTTTTTTTTTTTTTTTTGTGCAGTCGAAGCTGACAAATTCATAAACAAATTATAGTGAGAAGTCTGAGGAAAAGGAGGACAAAGAAGATCTCCCACCAACGCAGAATAGAGACATAAGATGCATAACAGTGACATAAAAGATGGATGAAATGCGACTTGACAGTTCACTCTGAGACCGCCTTGTCAACCATCAGACACATATCCAATTTAGGACCACATACAAAAGTCAGGGTTCCCACTCTTTCCCCGAAATTATTTTCCAGGACATTTTCAGTCGCTACAGAGACCAGGTATCACATCATCCACTAATCCATTCCCCAGCTCCCCTCATTCTTTGTAAATGTTATTTTCTACAGTTGTAACTTGCATTTACCCAGATTGTTTCGCAATTTGACATTTGATGTGCAGTCTATGGGCTATAATTTATCGACAAAAAAAAAAAAAGTATCATAAAATAAAGCAAACACACCGACAGATTACAGCGCAGCTCTTCATTAGCTTGAAAAACTGATGTTACAATGTTAATTATCAACTTTTTCTTCTCTCTTACTTTCTCCATCATTACTGCTCATTTTTGTTGTTTAATCAACCAGTCAAGCACTTTGAATTACATTTAATTTGTTTAAAAGTTAGTTAGCTGTAATGCTAATTTAGCCATGTAAAAATCACATTCATCTATGCTAACAACAGTGCAAATAAGAACTGAACATGTAATAGTCGAGGTTTTCTTATTTTCAGGGAGCCTCTCTTTCTTGTGGTCTCTGTATCTCACTCTGCTGACAACTACTTTCATTGGAAATGAACAACCTCAAGTCTACATGAAAAGTCATTAATCTCTCTCATTTCTTCTCCCCATCTATCGGTGTACAAACACAGTATTTTAATACAACAGAATTCCTAAAGTTGTTTATTTTCTGTTTCTGTGAAACATGGCCCATTAAGATTACCTGTTACCTGTGATTACCTGGAATCTCCTGCTCTGCTGAAATCAGAGATAGAACAGAACAGCTCATTAAATGACACGCCCACTTTAACTCTGCTCTGCCTGTCACTCAATGGAGAACAGGGAGGAGCCTGTGGGCGTGGAAGAGAAAAACCTCACATTCGCAGACCAATACTAGTGACACTGTTCCAACTTTCAGTTGCTACTTTTGTCTCTAGGCACTGAGCCCTTATCAACGGGGTCTGAAAAGTCAGAAATCTAGCGGCAAAGTCAACTGTTAGAGCAGTTCTCCAACGCAGTGCTAAGTGGAAATGCAAATTTGACTGGCTGGTATTGTCACGCGGGGTGATGCTGCCGGCTAGAGGCAGAGAAGCGTTGTGCCTTAATGTTAATTAATGTTGCCCAGAAGATCAGTTGACAGCAGACATGCACGCGCAGAACTTTTAACCCGTTTGAATTCACTCACAAGGCAGGAAGTTGCTGCAAGGTAGGGGAGGATCAATTTCCGGGACAACTCAACTGTTTCCAGGACATTTGACTTTTTTTTTTTCTCATTTTGCATACGTTTTCCAGGACTGGAAAATTGATCAATCATTTTCCAGGTTTTCCAGGACGTGTGGAAATCCTGAAAAGTGACCCAGGTCTAACATGAAAAAAAAAATCGGATTTCCTGTCATGGCAGCACGGTGGCTTAGTGGTTAGCACTGTTGCCTCACAGCAAGAAGGTTCCTGGTTCGAGCCTCCACAGGG